>JASAMV010008469.1:0-46714 GCA_030248065.1 Rhynchonema sp. JSB1_4
ACCGGAACATCATCAGTGCAGAGTAGCTATATATCGTTGTGGACATCATACCGAGCAGCTGCATCGGCTGTGCATACAGGGTGACTCATATAAGAACGCAACCGTTTTGTTGGCAGATAACAAGTTGAGCAACAGACGCGAACCACATGCACTCATTGTGGAGAATCTGCGATTATAATTGTTGCTAAACAAAGTGACATGACGATTCGGTAAAAAGGATAATCAAATTGTGATGAAGGGACATTTTGATGGACAAACGTTATCGGTATTGCTTGGATGAAAACGCGCTCCCGAAAAAAAAACGTTTTCACTTTGATTGGATATAAAACGTATTCAAATTCCTGTAGATTTTGGGTACTTTTAATGAATCTTGTGTGTTGACTTCATCCCATGATTAGTGCATCGCGACACCGTTGCAACACTTAATAAATAAAGTCAAAGCAATCTGCTGTACGTTTCAAGCTGTGTCTTAATTTCTGGTGAAACAAGTTTTTCACAAACATGAAATAAGCATGAGAAATGAGTTGTGCATTCGTAATACCCTTCACAGATAAACCCAGCAACAAATGTGAATATGTAGTTGCGCGTGCAGTTTCATACGTGCACGTTTACAGTTTTAGATTCTAGCAAAAAAAGTTTTCGTAAAATTTATTTTCTGAAGAACACTTATTCTAAACCGCTTACCGTGTTTTGTGCGCAAAGCCGAACAAATAACAAAAATAATACACTCAGCCGAAATTTCACAGCCATTGTAAAATCATTATGCCTAAATATAATTGACAAAAAATTGAGCGAAAGTCATCAGAGAATGCTGCATTATAGAGCGAAAGAGATGAAGTTCGGGCATCAGATCACGTCGCATCTGACGCCCGAGTGGCGGAAACAGTACATTCAATATGAGTACCTGAAACAATGGCTGATCGACAGAGCGGCAAGGGCACCACCAGAGAAAGACGACCAAAGTGGCAAAGAGGCGAGAGAGCGATTTTTCATCACCCAAGACCTCGCGTGGTTCGTCACGTGTGGCAAGGAGTTGAAGAAATGCTCGTTGTTCTTTGAGCAGAAAATGGCCGAGGCCCAATCGAAGCTGCATGAGTTGGAGCATGATTTGGAGGTTGGTCGTCCTCGAGGGGACTCGAACCTGCGTCCTTTTGCTTCCTATTTTCTGGCGCTCCTTCCGGCTGAGCTACACAGCCTCCAAGTTCAACAAAGTTTCTTGTCGATTGATTTGTCTGCCGAGATTGAAGAAACATCACCGATTTACTCCTCTTGCAGGTTGTCCTTCACAAGGATGACCCGCCAACGACCGACAATGTGCCTCAAGTTACGGTCAACTCACCGGACAGCGGAAACATTCCGCACAATCAGCCAATTGCAAGTGGATTGCATAAATTATTCGGTGATGAGGAAAACACTTTTCTTGTATTTGTTCTGTGGATTCTTTTCTAAATTTTGTCTGTGGCCACATGCACCCCTTCGTTTATCGGTCCAAATTGCGCAAACTCAAGAAACCGATTTTACACTGCGCCAGTGAAACATCACACACACGTTTCAGGTCAGGAGTACAATCATCGTAATGTGGAACAGCTGCGATTTGCGTTCAGCGAGTACTACTTGTCGTTGTTGTTGATTCAAAACTATCAGGAGTTGAACACGAAGGGATTTCAGAAGATCATGAAGAAACACGATAAGAAGTTTGAATCGGATCGAGGTATTATATCTGAGTATGAAATAGTATAGGTAGCTATAGTTTCTCAGGTGTCGTTGGATGATCGTGTCTATTCGTCCTTTTAACCATACACATGTTGCCAGCGTTGTTCCCTGACTGCTCAGGAAAAGGCGGGAACAACCGTCCGGCAGATGCTAATGTTTCACAGGCTACAAATGGTGTACGACCGAACTGCGTCCGAGTTCGTTGTCGAAGACGAGAGAGTTAGACAAATTGATCGCCAAGACCGAGGACATTGTGACCAATCAGATCGAAAACGGCGATCGACCCGCTGCGATGAAGCGATTGAGAGTGCAGCCAATCAGCGTCGCCCAATCCGCCTGGACGACGTTCAGGTATTTTGTTTGATGTTGTCAAAATGCTCGCTTTAGAGAGGGCTAAAACTTGATGACCGGATCGGATCGGACCTTGCCTTGGTCATGTATGTATGCACGATTTTCGCACGAAATTGCTGTCTCGTTTTTAAACATGCAAAAGTCATGCATGAGCAATGGATTTTCAATCCGATCCGACCAGTATGTAAGTCTGATAATATCGCCCTCAAAAAGACTCAGTGATGTTTCATTTTCACTTGATCTGACAGACTCGGCCTGTACCTCGGCGCGTTTGCGGTGTTGTTCCTGCTGATGATTGGGATTGTCATATTCGGCACCACTCGCGATTCGACCTATTATGCGGACCCGATCACGCTGCTGTCCGATATCGGCGTCGAAATGACCCGTCACCTCGGTTCGATTCACAATTGGACCTTATACGGTGCGCTGGAGGATTTCTGTCATCTGCAACCGCCCAGTTATATGGATGAACAGTACTGGATCGTGGCCATGCGATTGTTCAGGTTAGTCATATATCGTGCCATGTGCCTATATGCCGGCATTATGGGTCGGCTATGGTGGGCGTCGGAGTTGGTTTTGATTTGGCACAAAATGTTTTTGCTCAATACACACCATTGTGAAGCAGCAGCCAGTCCACTTGCGCACTGGCTGAAAAGCACACACGGGCGTTATGCACAGATATGCTGTAGCCAGTCGGCTGATGTTTCAAGAAGTGTGTATTACATGTATGAAGACATTTTATGCCAAGTCAAAGTCAGACCTGACCCGACTTGTGCATAATACTGCCCACATGTATAGGGATATGTGATTCCGGGCATTCATTTCCATACGCCAGCATTTGCGAATGTTTTTCGGAATGAATGCTGCATCTGTCCTACCCTGATCCACTTGATCCTGATCTGCAGGGGCTACGCCTTGATGTTCCTCAACTGCTGGCTGATGGGTGCGTGCATCTACTGTTGGCACAGCGCTGGCGTGAATCATGTGTTGATATTCGAGATTGACCCGCGCGACCATCTTACTTATCAGCAATTTATGGAGATCGCCGGCTTTCTCGGCATGTTGTGGGCGGTTAGTCCTAATGTGCGGTACTTTAGTACCGCACCAACTTCTGGCCATGAAGGGTAAGATCAAGCACTTGAATATTGATTGAAGGCATGTGTCGCCGGCTACTTGGTGGCCCCATTCTTCGATTGGCCTCCGTTGGTGTTCCCGTTGATTCTGCTGTGCATCACGACCACTTGGCTGTTGAATCCGTTGAAACATCCAAACACTTGGATGCATCGCTCAAGTCGATACTGGTTAGTTTTGAGTTTCGACCGCGATCTTGTCATGCTCTCTGAATTGTGACCAAGTGGCTTTTCAAACGTCATAAGTAAGAGCGGCTAATTGTTTTGTCGTCAACGCAATTCACCAACTTTGACGAGAAATAAAATTACACATGGCGTTAGAGCTGAGTTCACGACGAGATGTGAGTTGACTACATATGAATATAACCAGGAATGGGTCATATTCTCAAAGCCATCAGGCAAGAACTGGATGGTATGAATACTTCAATCTGATGCTGGTGTCATTGTCACTCATGTGGTTGTTCATGTTTGAACAAGGTGAGAACAAAATAAGTATTTTGCATGAATACTTCAAAGCAATCAATCTTGCCTGATGGGTTTCGGGAATTTCGCCCAGTGTCCCAACCTGAATTTTCAGGTTCATCCGTCATCTATACCGTTGTGCCACCGCACCATTCCATCGCGTGATGTTCGCCGATTTCTACATCGCCGACAATATGATATCGTTGGTCACGCTGTTTCTGGATTTTGGCTTCGCGATCTGTTTCTACGCGACAAAAGTGGAGTATTTCGGCGAGCGACACATTATCGATTTGTATCAAACGTCCGCCGATGGCGTCAGTACATTCTACAATGGAACATCTGTTGATGTCGATTATGGACCGTCGGACTATTGCAACGACCCGCGACTGGCCTGGTGGAGACCGATTCTGTCCGTGTTGCCCGCGTGGATGCGAATTTGGCAGGTGAAAATTTCGGTGATTCGCTTCGAACAATGTCTTTTCAAAGAAAAATCAAAGCCAAACCAAACTTTGTCTACCTGCAGTGTCTCCGTCGTTTTCGTGACAGTCACTACCAACAGTGGCATCCGCACATGACCAATTGTGGCAAGTATTTCACCATCGTGTGTGTTGTTGCTACAGGCCAGGGCAGGGCCGTGTTCGAGAAAAGCAACCCCTCGGTGGGCCTGCTGGACAATCCGTGGCTGGTGCCCTGGATTATCGCCAATCTGGCCTGCCTAATTTACATGATCTACTGGGATCTCTGGCAGGGGTTTTCGCTGATGCAACCCAAATACGGGTTCCTTCGTGAGGAATTGGCGTATGGCAAGAAGTGGTATTATTACTTTGGGATCGTGGCTGACATTCTATTGCGTGTGATGTGGACGGCCAATGTCAGTTTGGTGGCTGCTGATTTGGATACGAAACATGGATTCAAGGTACATATGTATAGTCCGTCCACCAGCTCATGGCACTTTGTGTTGCTGCTGGCTGGTTTGGTCCCTTCCTCCACGTTCTAATGAAAGAGAAATTGAGTGTGAGCAATTTTGCAAAAAAACTAAAAAATGAATAAAACGTGTCGAAAACGATTGAATTCGATCAAATTTAAAATTAAATTAAATTAAAATCTATAACACACGTCGATTTCATAAAAACAACAATTCAGGAGCAAGAACAATTTTTTCGGAAACTAAATTTCTCTTTCATTAGAACGTGGAGGAAGGAAACAAGTCGGCCAGCAGCAACACGAAGTGCCATGAGCTGGTGGACGGACTATACAGTTTCTACATCCATGTTGATCACAAATGTATCAGTACCTGGTAAGTAAGTCGTTTTTGATGTGAAGAATGTGTATTTGCCTTGTCACCCAAGCCATTTGCAGGGCATTCTGATCACCGACACCCTTCTGTTGATCACGGCCTTCCTCGAGTGTTTCCGTCGTTTTCTGGCCAACATCTTTCGGCTGGAGAACGAGCATTTGAACAATTGCGGCGCGTTCCGTGCCGTCAGGGACATTTCGCTCAAACCAGTGAGAAAGTCCCGTTTGGAGCACATGATTGAACGACTGGAGGGCAGCGCGCTGTTCGAGACGATGACGCATAATCTCAGTTTCCATCGCACAAACAGCAAAATGGGTCAGACACTGGAAGACGACCAGGCAACGATTGAGTCGAGTAGTTTGCTTGATTGACAGTATTGACCATACAGTATCATACAATTTTTTGTTCGTCGCTCGCTTGCCATGATCGCTTGATAGAAACGGTCTATTTAACGCAAAGTTGTTTATTTACACTTTTTTTGCAGCAGATTAGAATAGATGAAGCATGAATTGATTGGAGATTACCTGGGTGATTTTGATAGAGAGTGTGGTGACGGGTATGTCGTATACAGTAGGTACCTACATTACATGCATTATGGCAAAGCGAACAGAAAATGTGACAGTATGTGACACGAAACTACATACCACCAGCGGAATGTGCATAATAAAAGATAAATAATAAAAATATACAAACATATGTCCAATCACATGTGAGTACTGCCATTATTCCTGGCATCGGTGTTCAACTGAATGGTTGCAGGCACAGCGATCGACCTCTGAGCGACACGTCTGTAGCTGAACCCACTAATCGTGCTAATTGTGTCTTGGGTGGGCGGGGGTGTTTGATTGGCATTTGCACGCAATAGGTCAAAGTTGTTGACGTCACGTGACGGACCCACTGACAACATCGGGGCACTGATCTGAAACTGGGTGGCTGATGTTTCACACATCGATCGGACAAGCTTATGGAAACCATGACCGACCTCTCTGGGCGCAATCCTGTTTGTCCGTTGATTGCTTGTGCTGGTCTGAGCCCGGTTACCACTATCCGCATTTTTGTCTTTTCTCGTACATTTGGTGCAACACAAACAACACAGACAGGACACTGCGAGAATCAGTGCCAATGCGACGATGACCAGTGCACCGATGATGGACAGTGAGCAGATGTTGAGGGTCCACCATGTCGGGTAGCGGGGGTCGGCCACGGTGGATGTTGTCGTGGTCAAGGTTGGGTCTGCAAAATGGTCATCCTTTATTTGGTCACATTTGTGTCCTAAAATGTTGAAACAACAAACCATGAAATAGTAAAACAAGTCTGCGATCTGAACCAACCCGCCGTAAACGCCGACTGTGTGACCGACACAGCTATCGCAAAGTAGTTGCTTCTGCCGAGTGCACCGGCCAAGCGGATCTGTTGCGCCCAAACTGACTCCAAGTCAATGCGATACAGAAATGTGTCAACATATTGCGGACTGATGTGCAGTTGGGTGGTTGGCGGATAATTGAGCGCGATTATTTGAATGATAAGATCGCCTGTAATGATGCATGGATGATGTTTCACTCTTGGCATGAGAAAGGAGCACAAATATTATAGGTTGTGGTGATATTGATTTGACACGAATGACTTCCTCTGACTCGCGGGAAAAAACCCGAACGCTGAAGTTTTATAAAAAACTTTACCCCCGGTCAGATACGGATCGATGGTGAAAGTGAATGGCTGCGACCAATCAGCGTACTGCGCGGGCGATTCAAATGTGACGTGCAACTGTCCATAATCGTCCAGCACGCCGGCCGAGAGTTCGAATACGGCACGTTGACTGGCTCGGACGTCCAGCGGGTACATCTGGAAAATAATTTTCAGAAAATTTTCTTTGAATGGATAAAAAAACATCATAGCCAGACAAAGAATCAAACACGATGGCAACTGTGGTTTCACGCGCCTGCATATTGGCGTTCATAAACGACACAATGAATCCGAAATGGCAGTATTTGGTGCCGTATTGATGTGTCGAGCGCAGCGTCCAGTTCTGGGTGCTGTTGCATTGACATGCATGGGACACGCTTTGACATTGGTAGTCGTCCGATAGCCACCCAAAGGTCGACTCGAATTCCAGCAGATTCAGTGTGACCTCACGTTTGTAGCGGGTCAGACTCAAAGCGGCGTCAAGCATGAATAAAGTTGAAAGCAACATTATGCAAAATTGGACCTTCATTTTTCCCAGATGAGGAGCTTCAGCACAATATTTGGCTTCATGTACCGTCAAAAAGTGGCACATCACATGTGGCTTTTTCGTGCAATTGTAAATGTCATGAAATATGTGACGCGAAGTGTGCAGTGAAGTACGAAGAAAAATATGGGCCAGACTCAAAGACCGCCATTAGTTCCGTGCATGTGCTGCAAACGTAACGTCGATCGACTTTATGTCTTATCAGCCCATATCCTGTTGTTCATGACACCTTTGCTCAACTCTCAAGAGTACACAACCGCAGTCCTAATACAACCGGTTAAACTTTCGCCACATGGTGATAAGAGAGAGAGCACATGGGTGGCATGAGGGTCGAAAGTCATGCTTTTGAAGCGACATAAAAGATAAACAACGCCCGCAACTATATTAATGTGACGTTTATTGGCTGAATATAAAGAGCGACCGGGTGGGTAACTTCAGAGCACAACGGTGTAATCCATGGCACAAAACCTGCAGTTAGAAAAGTTTAGGAAAAATAACGGCACATGATAGCAGGACACACACAAAGGTAAAAATACAGTAATTGTATAAAATCGTAAGCGCCAACACTGCGCTGACAATAGCCCAAAATAACGTTGGTCTAAAAATCACAGAAGTTCATAACAGGCAAAGTGGTGAAACTATACGGGTATGCAACAACTCTATGTTATGTACACCTCAGTAAAAGTGAAAATTTCTCTCAATATAACTTGATCTCTATTTGTAACACGTTTGAAACTCAAGCAAAATGGAGAAACCTGTCAGGAAAATTCTGACAACAAACAAGAAAGATGCGAAAATGTTTCACGCATTCTTCTAAACAGACGAACAAAGCAAACAGCGATAATCGATGATGATGTTCGTTAACACAAAACAAATTCAACAAAATGCAACAATCACACCATAATTGAGATCCACCCGCATTTTCGAAAGTCGATCCATCGTTGCAATAAATACCAAAATACCAGCCAAGCACTACCCGTGCACAGGTGCACTTGTGTCATCGAAAGTGTCGCCATCAACCAGGAACTCTCTATCGGCATCCAATCTATCCTTCCTTCGCCGCAGCCAGAACGCACAGCCGAACAACAAGGCGCACAACAGCGCCAGCAACGGTACAGTCACGCCGATGATAAGTAGGACAAGTAGCAAGGTGGACATACGGTCCATGGGTGCCTGCCCGATGCCCAGCGATAGCGACCTGCAAAGCAGTTTATCGTTTCCTCAATTTTTTTTCAGTTTCAGCCCGAAATCGCTGCGAGAACTCACCATGAAGCATACATGCTCGATACGTAGTAGCCATCCTTGGGGTATCCGATCGTGAGATTGGTGCCGTACTTGCGCATGTCCTTCCAGTTCATTTTGAAGTACGAAAATAGAATACCAGACGGATCCTCGGTAGGCAACGGAGTCTGTACGGTGTTCAACTTTAGATTAGGACAACTAAATTGAACATCATTCCAGTTCCAGAAACCAGCATTCAAATTGGCCAACCTTCATATCGCCGCTATTCGTCTGTGTGAAAGCAGTCCTGGCGTGACTGGCCCGTTTGTATGATACGGGTTTCCATGTGGCGTGCGCTGCCTCATGGGGATAGGTCACTTCAACGGTCTGTGCAATGCAAACAATATTCGCATTTTTACCAGGAACATTGACCTACCACAGAATCGTGCTAAAATTCGGGCCTATTTAAAAAAGAAAAGCTCAAAAATGAAAAACGTCATTGTTTTTTTTCCACACGAACCTCAAATATGCCCGGTGTGTACTCGTCATCGATCGATAATTGCACATCTTTCCGAATTCCGCCCTTGATCGACGAAACGAACATCAATTCAATAGCGAATCGCGTCTTGTCACCTGCAGTGCGCAATGATCGACCATGTGATGTTTCACTATCTACACGTGCAACCGAGAGCTTTATGTCTTTGTATCGCTTGACGCGAATACCGACCCACATATTTCTGTAAAAAAAAATACAACATGGGTCTCTAACCCAATTGATTCAACGACAATCCATTCAGCTCAACGTCCAACTGCACCGAACGCGGCGTGTGCAACAGACGGGGCAGTTCTGCGTCACGGCCAGGGTGCGAAAAGACGCACATCTGAGTTGAATACGGTTCAGGTGAATACAGTTTGCACTTGATATTCATTTAGTACTGTTTTGGACCGGAGGCTTTTCTGTCAGCAATGAATCGACCAATGTAGTTCGGCTTATATTTCGCACAGTAACGACTTTACCGCAGGGTCTTGAATGATGCCCTGGGGGCTATGGCGTATGGATTGATGCGCAATTATTAACAATTTAGGCAAAACCAGTCATTCACCTTGATGCACATCGTTCCATTGCCAAACATGTGCATTTGCGAATTTGGCGCTTCATCATTTGAGCAAATCTCGATTGTGATTTCATCACTCGTGTGATTGATTGTGGCATTCAACCAATTCACATTGGCCAAACTGATCGAATCAACTTTGATCGCTTTCGAAATATCGGCGCGATCGTTGGGATCGGTGAAGCGGTACAACTGAAATTGCACATGTTTTGAATACAGCTCAACTGAAGGCTAGCTAGCAACGCGCATTAACTGATATTTAATTTAGAAGTGATGGCCTGAACAATGCTAAACTAAGCACTCAAAACGCGAATAAAGACCCGACCCGATCCAACCTTATTCATTCTCCATCCATGCACATGCGCGTCATCGTCATTCCCAGTCTCGGTCGGGTCGAGTGTAATCGCCAGCGATCCATTCATGATCAATTGTGTCCAGTTCCGTACGTGGAGTTCGGTTTGATTGTTGGACGATGCGATCAGCACTGATGGAATGCCAATCGTGCTCAACTGCAAACAAAAATCTGATCATATTTCTTGGAATCCGATGATGCATAATCATTGGCAAGCAGAGCCCAAAAATAAACCCAAAAACTTACCACTAACTAAGGATCGGTACCGAGAGTATGCTGATATTGAATACCCGATAGTTCATGAAAAAAGCCGAAAGCCATTACTTCGAAAATAATCCGTTACCCCATAACGCCAAAACACCGTTTTTATACCAGAAATGTCGCGCGTGATTTGTTTGAGATTGTCATTGAGTAGTGCGCGCAACGAATGTTATCAGAAAAATCATGCTATTATTGTGTCGCGCAAGATGAAAACAGCTCCCACATTTATATTTTAAAGAAACTTTTCAGTTCGTATAGCAATGAATGCCCTGCAAGTTTTTGAGAAGGGCTTCAATCGCGAAAAGTGTAATACCCGACATTTAACCAGATATACTTTTTGGGCACCGATACCTTCCGATCGCTACCACCAACCATGCTATGCGTGACGCGATCACAACGTCGCGACTTGACGTAGACCAAGTTGGTGCGCCGGGTCGCATTCTGCGGTACATTGATGTACGAACAATCGATACCGGCCGGACAGTCGGGGTTGAGTCGCACGGATAACTGAAAAACATAAAATGAATTTAGCTTTCAACATTTTGGACAGTGAGCTACCATTTTGGTGTATTCCCATCAACGCCGATAGCGATATTATCGAAGACAACAAAAACCTTAATAAAGTATAATAATAATTTTTAATAATAGTATAATAATAATTTTTCGCAAGTATAATAATAATAATAATAAAGTAATCCTTGCTTCAATGCTTTAAATCATGAAAGATTTTTGTTAAAAATCCAACTCACCGAACTGCCATCCCGATCGCAGCGATCATCTGCGCCACAGACGACCAGCAATGTCAAACTGATCGCCACACAAATATTGGCTTTTACCATTTTCGATGCAGCATGAAACGGGCAAGTTGAATAACACCGGCGGTTTACTGACGCATAACACAAACAAAATTGAAAAAAACACGGATATAGTCATTTCTGACGGAGCGGAATGCAAAACACCGCCTAAAATAACAGATAAGAGTATTAGTCATCGCATGGTAACAAAATAAATTCTTGTTTATTCGTGGTTTTCGCACGCAACACAGTGTTCTGCACAATATTATTGTGGGCACATGAAATAACGTTAAGTGGCAGTATAACAACGTGCCCAAACGTGAGCAGCAGAGCAGGTGAAGTGAAACTAGATAGCAATGAATGAGCAAGAATAACGAAATAGGCACCATTTAGGAAAGACTAGAATTATCGTTCGAGTAAACTAGCTTCTAAAACCCGCTTGGTCTCCAATCGATCTCCTGTTCGACAGCAATGCTCTTGTAGCACACCACTTTGTCACCCGGCTCGAATCTTATATCTTGGTCTTGAAACATCAGCCCAACTTCGTCCATTGTTGTGGCGGACTCAACCGCTTTTTTCTCGTTACGCATTGAGATGCAGGAACCTGAGAACAAATTTTGATAGATTTTGAGATGACTAATATTTTTTATCACCTGGGTACATACGATCAGCCCAATACAGGTCGACACTAGGGTTAGAGGTCGGAGGGTACCCGACACCCGACATCTGAAAATACCCGACACCAGACACCCGAACATTTGAGGAAAAAAACCCGACACCCGACATCTAGTTTTTGGAAAAAAACCGACACCTGACACCTGTTTTTGGACCAAAAATCAGGCAAATTTTTGCTCCTCGCATTATTATTTCGATTTTTTGGATCAAGTGACTGAATTCAAGTATTTTCACACGAAATGAACACCAAAATGTCACATTCTGCGTCTTCGGAAACATTTGGTTCGAAGAAAATTTTCTCTCAAAATTCTTTTCTCGGCAAAACTGATGTTTTGAACCATAAGTGTCGGGTGTCGGGTCCCAAAAAAACCCGACACCTGACACCTGGAGGCACCGACACCCGACACCTACACTTTTTTTGGCACCCGCACCCGACATCTCCCTAACCCTAGTCGACACGAATGAAAACAGAAGTGATGACATATTTTGTTGGAATCTGCAAGGAGTTTTATAATGGCTATTGGGCCTTAAGACTCTCACATAGCATTTTCCAAAACGTGACAGACAGTTCTGATGTTTCAAGCCAGGTAGAAAGTAAATTTCGGCGGATACGCACTCAGTGGTCTCTCAAAAAAGTAGAGTGAATAACGTGACGCAAAACTGACAACTCCCAAGAATGTTTTATCAATTCCGCGCGAAGCGCGTGACCTTCATTGCAATTATTGAGCAAGCAACTATGTTCCATCTGAGCAAAACATCATTGGCTGGAGGCAAAAACAATGCAAGCACGCCCCTCCCGACTCACCATCATATAATACGGTTGAGCCTCGCGTCACTTGAAAGTTGTGCGCAGCATCGAACGTGCCCCGCTCGCACTTGGTGCCAGCCACCGGCCATTTCTTGCGTTTCACGTCCAGAAGGAATTCTTTCAAGACGGTCCCTTCGCCTGTACAGAATAGGAAACTAATTTTGACCAGTCAATCTGTCAGTGTTATTCACAATCTGCCAAGACTTAGACACAAACACGAACAAGCCGTGAACAAAACCGGGGGGGGGAGTTCATCAGAAAACAACAAAATTAGCAAAAGAACTGGACGAAGCCCATGTACGCACCCAATGGTTCCATCTGATCAATCAGAGGTAGTTTCGAGCTGAGTACATGTCTCAAATCATCCACCAGATGGTAGATCACATTGAAATGTCGGGCCTCAACATTCAATTTATCGATCAGCGCGTTCACATCTGACGGCAGATGTTTCAGATTGAAAAGATAGACGATTGCTGAAATGTGTAGTTTGTTTTTGATCACGGCTTGCCGCACTGCTCCGTTAATATTTTTCGGAAAAAAAACAATTATTCTTGATTGTTTACCAACCATTAAACTCAGCAGCTATCTCCAACTCTCTCACCGTCGGCGGCCCGACACCGAAATCAGCCAATCTCAACGCACATTGATGTTCGGCCGTGTAGCTGAAAGATTTCGAACATTAATAATAAATAATAGCTTAGATTTTGTAACCACCAAGATCAAAGTTTGGGGCTGGACAAAAACGGAAAATTAAGGAAAATAACCAACGTAGTGATCACATCAACAATAGCCTCAACCGAGCCTTCCACGTCAGCTTTCACAATCACCGTCACACACGGCAGACTGGGATCGATGGTCTGAATTTAGATAAAATAAGAAAACGAAATTAACATGATAAGTGTAACCTGGGGGTTATACGGCAAGCGAAAAAAACGTTTTTTTTCGAGAAAAAAAACCGAAAAACCACTTTTTTCCGAGACCCGAATCCTTTTCCATTTATTTTCCTGTGGGTACTTTATCGGTTATTTATCGAAAAAATATCGGTATTTTATTTCAATTTTGCCAAAAAATTGTTCATTTCGCGCTCTATTTGCATTTTTTCCAACAAAATAGCAACAGAAGACGCCGCAACCCCTCACATGCACAGTTTCGCCCGGTTTCTTATAGTCCTTGTTGTACGCTTGTTCATCGAATCCAATAATTTCCACACGTCGCCGTCTTTCCAGATACGCTTCGCGTTCCGCTTTGCGTTTTTGTTCAATTTCGGACTGTGAAATCGACATTTTTTAACATTTTTTATCCCATCTTTCACCAAGAACACAAACAACGAAACAGTGAACGAAACCACCAACCATTTCCAACTGTGCCTTTTCCATCATTGCCTGTTCATTCCGATACCTAATCACTCGTTTGGCTCGATGTTCATTGTCGACTTGCAACACAATGCTGCCGGGCTCAGGGAGGGACTCACGCCAACCCGACACCTCGGCGAATTGTGATAAAGATGCCTGGTGAGGGATAATAACCATAAATAGAAGGAGCGCAGTTACGAATTGCAGTGGTAATTGAGAATGGCACTTTCAGTTCATCGATTAAAAAGAAACCAAGAGTCGACTGATGCTTCACGTGAGAATGACCGCCCCACACGAACTAAAACTGCCGATCGCAACAGTCGTGGTGGTGTTGCAACCTAACAAAAACACAAGCCAATCGAAACTAACTAATTTCATCGCCTTCCCATGTTCATCCGAGAGTTTCCGTACCCGACACCAGGCCCGGCCAGCCACCACAACCGTGCCCGGTTTGAGCGTGCCTCGTTGCACCAGCACCGTGCATAATTTGCTGGAAATTCAGTGATCATTTGGATCAAGGGCAGCAGTTATGCAATTATGGCAAAATAACGTTTCAAGCACCACGTCATTTATTGTGACAGACCACAGTATGAACTTTTTAAGCACAAAAGGAGAAAACGGTCCGGAAAGACAACCAAAAATGTCGGAGCGCACGCTCCTCTCATTTTTTTGCCAAATCAATGCCCAACTGCATTTGGTAAACAGTACATACAACAAACTACACCTGAGCAAAAATACGAAAAAGGGCAAGCAAGCAAGACATACCCCATTCCCGGTTGCAACTTGGATTCAATGACCACGCCTTCCATTTTTCCGTCGGCATCGCCCGCCAACTGCAGCTCGGTAGCCAGGTTCACTATCGCTTCTTGCAACTCGTTTAGGTTAGTTCGCTGCAAACTGCCGTTCATCGTGGCTCTTATGTAGTAAAATGAATTTCGTTTATATTTCTTGGCTTATGTAGTCTTTTTAGCGTTAATAAACACAGATACAAGACAAGTCACTGGTCATGTACCCTTGAAACGTCAGCAAAATCGGCCACAACGGCAAAGTCGAGAAACGTTTTCCCTGACCTTCAGCGCGGATATCGGCACCATTATCACGTCTCCGCCTTCATCAACCGATATCAGCCTGTTTTCAGCCAGCTCACGCTTTGTTCGATCCTGCCGGGTTGATTGACATGAACACAATTTTTTGTGCTGTTTTTTTTTCGAGAAAAAACAAAACGCAACTCACGATATCAATATTGTACCGATCGCATTTATTGATCGCCACCAGAATCGGCACGTTGGCTTCGCGCGCAAAACTGGAAACGTTTTGAATTGTGGTCACATGCCGCAAGAAACCATAGTTTTTTTTTCAAAATTGACTAGGTGCAACTTGCACCTAATATGTCGAATTCTAGGTGCAACTTGCACCTAGAATTTTGTTTTATGAACAAAGTGTGAAAAATCTAGGTGCAAGTTGCACCTAATCTCCAGTTTTAGGTGCAATTCTGAAATTTTAGGTGCAAATTGCACCTAAAAAGTGTCTAAAAACCTATGCAAGAAACAAATGTTCCGTGAAGATTGGTTATATATTCCGTCAAGCGCGTAATCAGCATTTTAGCGTTGGCTTTGGTGAACATGAACCCAAAATTATCAATACACTTCAGAAAACGCCCAAACATCATTTAAGCCCATACCGTATGCTCTCAATGGTCTGTTCCATGACCCCGTCATCAGCAGCCACCACCAGCACGACAATGTCGGTGGCTCGAGCGCCACGCGCGCGCATCGCTTTGAACGCCGAGTGTCCGGGCGTGTCCAGGAATGTGATCACTGCGTGCGTGTGTGGAAGACGCACTGCAACAAATACAATTAGATTTTGTTATTGATATATTTTGGTTGTTTCTTTTCTTGGTGACTCTGCGCCGACCGAAAGGTCCAACGTCAAGTCATTCTGGCGTGAACCGAGAGGTCACGCCGGGTCACACCGACGGGGACTGACTTCGTAAATTTTTTGGCAGCAAATTATTGTGTGGAACGTTCGAGTTTGTCGAATGTTCAGCAATGTTGGACATGCGGTGGTGGTGCCCGACGTGAGACATTGGCGCTTGAATGCAATCCCTTATTTTCAAATATATACATACAGCAGTGGTGTAGCTGGGGGGGGGGGGGGGGGGGGGGGCCCCCCCCCCCCCCCCCCCCTAGGTACAGTAGGTAGGTTGCCGCCCCTCGCCTGGTACAGTAGGTAGGTTGCCGCCCCTCCCCTGGTACAGTAGGTAGGTTGCCGCCCCACCTAACTTTTCACCCAAAACATTCATTTTTGGCTTAAAATTGCATAAAATTAGCATATTTGTCTGCAAATAGGCGAAAAATCGCGCGCTGCGCGCGAAATTAGTGTTTTAGGCCACATTTTCTTCAGTATTTAGACACAAAAAATTTTGGTTTCCAGATGACCCCCCCAAGTGGTACGACCCCCCCCCCCTAGCTCGGCTGGTACAGTAGGTAGGTTGCCGCCCCGCATTTTGGGTGGTACAGTAGGTTGCCGCCCCGCCTGGGTAGCTACACCACTGACATACAGTACAGTATTTCTTGTTTTTTTTAATGTCGAGTTATTTCGCCGTGAGAAGCAGCTCATGGCACCATTGCAGCAGAAACCACAAGCCCTAGTCATTCTCCCCTGCAACATCAGCATCAAATTGTGTGCTTTTAGCCGAAAAACGGCAAGCGACGAACCGGAGAACGCTCCAATATGTTGTGTGATGCCGCCGAATTCTGAGTCGACAACCTGCGAGTCTCTCAACGCATCCAACAAGGTTGTCTTGCCGTGATCGACATGACCCATTATGGTCACAACGGGCGGACGGGGCACACATTGGTCAAGGGCAGGCGGCGATCTGCAGGTCAACTACGATTTTTTTCAAGCTCAAATGCGCGTTATTTGTTGCATGGCATTGGCTGCTCACACACACACACACACACACACACACACACACACACACACACACACACACACACACACACACACACACGCACACGCACACGCACACGCGCACGCGCACACACACACACACACACACGCACACGCACACGCACACGCACACGCAGATGACGTACGAGTCCAACAAATCAAGACTCTGTGACTGTGACTTGATTTATTGAAATCCCTATCCCAAGACCAACTCACTCACGATTATAAATAAGAACCCACTGAGGATAGACATCTTCATCCGATGGCTTGTTGTCAGCAACTTCGTCTGGCGCATGCGCTTTGAGAGGCACCGGTCCGGGATGCATCACCATTTTGCGGTTCAGAAGTCGACATAAACGATTCAGATGGTCAACCGACAACACTGCAACGCAACCAAGCTATGGTTAAATTTGAAGAATTTTGGTTATTTTTCGTATTTTAACAAACCCGAATCAGGGGCGTCGAGTTCATCCAGTTCAATTTCCAGCACAATTTCGAAAATATCATCCATGGAACAGCCAGCTGAAAGCGCAAACTCCTCCACCGTCATTTTTGTCCAAACATTCAGCGGTTCACGGCTATCGGGCGGCGGTCGCGGTTTGGTGAACTTTCTGAAATATTTTACCGATGCTGCTGGAATCCTTGAGCCTGTCAAAAAACTTTTTTGTAAACAAAATCAACTCACTTTTTGTAATAATGCTTGACCTGTACTTGTGCCGCTTCGATCTGTTCGGCAGTTTTTCGCTTGTGACGCCGTTGCAGGCACACATTTGCAGAGAACATCGGATTCGGGCGTGAGCGTGGAGCGCCAAATAATACATTCACCCTATCATATGTGTTAATGCTGTTGCTGATCTGAGACATTGTCCTTGTTGACGAGCCAAACCAGCATTTCTGGCATCGCTCTGTGGTTGTTGAACAGGTTGGACGGGTCGCATCGAACAGACGACCAAGCGATCGTGCGTGACACCGGCGAAGACGGACGCAATTCGGTAATCGGTTCATCTGCTGTGAGTGAATGAGGTAATTCTGCGTTTGGCTGTCGTTATGTAACAGAATACAGCAGTTTTCAGCACTTTTATCCTGAGGAAACGCCATTTCATACCTCACTTTTGCATTATATTTTTGCAAAAAGAAAAAACAACGAAAATTTTTTTCGAGACTACCATTAAAACCTATATAGAGCTCTCCCCGGAATAGAGCATCCGTAATACAGCCCCCGAAATGGGGCCAGTAAATTAATAGAGCCCCCCCCCCCGGCCCCGGAAGGTATTAAGGCAGGGCTTCATAGTTGTACTTCTGCACAAGTACATGTATGCATGCACGTTTGTTGTTCGCTCAGACAGAGCACATAATACGCCTCTTGTTGACGAATAGACACGACACGAACAAATGCGATTATAAGCGAAATCACACCCTTTGAAACCCCTTTTTTGGGGTTTGCATCAATTTTTCAGATTCGGGTCATTGAATTAATGGAGCCCCCATGGGGTCAGTAAATTAATAGAGCCCTTCCCCTTTGTATTATATTTAGGTTTAAAATAGTAATTTTTTTACAGATACCCCTCGAGGGTTGACTCGATATCGATCAGTGTTGGAGGTACTCTGGAAGGGGATACCTACTGTACCGGGCTCGGAGAGGGGGATACCTACGTCAGAGGTGGGAATCGGGCCGGGCCGGGCCGAGGTTTCCGGCCCGAACGGTCGGGCCGGGCCGGGCCGGGCCGACTTTCCGGAATGTCGGGCCGGGCCGGGCCGGGGTGGCCGGCCCGAAAAGGCCCGACATGATCCAATTCCAATAAAAAATCGTGATTTTTTAGGCTAAATTTGCCAAAATTTCTCTCGATTCTGCAAATTAGTACCGACTTCCATGATTATCAGGTATTTTTAAACAAAAAACTGTAATTTTTGCACCAAAAAATTGCTTCAAAATATCATCAGAAAAAAACTCGGGCCGAAAAAATCGGGCCGGGCCGGGCCGGGCCGACTTTTTTCCAAGTCGGGCCGGGCCGGGCCGGACTTCCCGGCCCGAACTGTCGGGCCGGGCCGGGCCGGGCCGACCCCCGGACCTCGTCGGGCCGGGCCGGGCCGAGGTAACCCGGCCCGATTCCCACCTCTGCAGTGTAGTTCCTGGGGGGAGGGGGGACCCCCCTCGGGTACGTCTGTTCCCCCTCCGAGGTACGCCTGCCCCACTGTTCCCCCTCCGGGTACGTCTGCTCCCCCAATTTTTTCCTAAAATGGGCAAATTTAGGCCTAAAATAGGCATTTTTAGGCCAAAAATAGGTAAACTTTAGGTGAAACCTCCAAAAAACGCCAAAATACCCTTTTTATAGGGGATTTTTCGCAAAAGAAGGCAAAATAGTCCAATTTTTCGACCTCAAAAAATGACTTTTTTCCGTCCCCCCCCCCCAAATTGGGACTTCCCCCCCCCCCCCTTCCCCCCCAGGTAGGTACGTCTGTTCCCCCTCCGAAAATAGTGGAGGGTACGTCTGTTCCCCCTCCGGAGGGGGAACAGGCGGTCCGGCGGTACCCCTTTTTTCGTAGGGGGAACAGACGTACCCACCTGCAGTGCTGTGGCTGGGGGGTCGGAAAGTCGGCCCGGCCCGGCCCGGCCCGGACCGACCGTTCCGGCCCGATTTCTAACTCTGCTCCCGTCGTGTGAAAAAAAGAAAGAAAAAGAAAGAAAAGCTGACTGCACGTCTGCAACCGAATTCCGTGTTATAAAATTCGTGCGTGTCACTAAAGGCAGTCTACGGGAGGTTGTCACTCACCCCCGAATACCGTAACCCACCGCAAGCAAGATCGTTGCGAGAACCTTGCTGATCGCTGCTTATCGACACGTGTATTAGCGGCAGCAAGCTGGAAATTGTCATCGTGCGCGTCGATCACCAAAACTTGGAATTGTTGGTTGGTGTTGGCGCTAACATGCAAAACATAGAAAAAAAACGAAATGGTCTCGACACGATCCTTGCAGATCAAAATTACGGTGGGTTACGGTATTCGGGGGCTGAGTGACAACCCCCCGTAGACTGCCTTTATGTTACCGGTCGGACTTCCTTCCGTTTGTGGCAGGGCAGGGCAGCAGAGGGCAGCACAGACCAAGCTGAAGGGTCCCAGTGTGCAAAATCGAATGTGATTTACTATGAATACATACTGAGAATACATACTCCCAGTGAATGGAGCAAAATTGGTCGTTAAGTCTGATGCGGACCCTCTTGCTGAGTGGTGGAATACCATTCAAGTTTCAGACAGATCATTATTTTACTGCTTTCGATACTTCAGTGTGCTGACTGATGTGGCATTTTCATATTCGAAGTAGCCCTTAATGCTGCACTAGCCAAGAGAATGACATTAGATGCCCTCTCACAATTGCCTGACGCGGATATAGTGATCTACACTGATGGCGCTGTGGGCCATGATCTGCGCAACGGGGGTGCAGGAATACATGTGATTGGCCCAAGTGGAGAAATCACCAATTTCTCGTTTCCTGCTGGATACATGGCATCATCTTTCTCGGCTGAGCTCAAAGCTATGTGCCATGCTCTATCATATATAATCGATGAAATCCTTAACAAAACCAACAGACGCGATCTGTCTATTCGAATCCTCACTGATAGTCTGTCAGTTCTTCAACGATTGCAGAACGGTGTGACGCCACAAACGGACGGACTGGCAGATATCACAATTATGAATCTTAGAAGTGTATCCAATGCCTCAAAACTATACCTGTGTTGGGTCCCTGGACACGTTGGTATCGAAGGAAATGAGAAAGCAGACTCTCTTGCTGAAAACGGTACAAGACTGGACCAATCAAATACTCTCATCACGTTTGATGCGGCGAAAACGGCTATTCGTAGAACTGTTAATGAAAAATCTAAAACCGAAATGTCTGCTGAATGGCGTGCGTCGTGGCACGCATTAGTCAGCAATGGCCATCCGATGAAAATACAGGAAATGTCCGCTCTGCCACGCAAAATAGCGGTGGTGATAAATCAACTCCGAACTGGTCATTGTCCATTGCTCAATACATACCTTTTCAGATTAGGGTTGCAGCCATCACCAAACTGTCAACGGTGCAAAACGAACGAAGAAGACACAGCCGAACACTATCTGAAGTACTGTACAACACATGAAACCGCAAGACTACAAACCTGGGGGAAAAGCACACTTCAAATTGATAACATATTCCGTGATATTACCAAATTAGCGAAATTTGTGCGTCGCTCGGGTAGAATGTGATCACCCTTGATTATATTTCCCCACTCTTATGATATGCTAAAATATCGAGAGTCCAGAACATAAAAAAAAAGTAGCCCTTCACCAACTTGGGCACCTTTATATCCAGATCAGTGTTGCGTTAAAGTTTATGTTGTTGAACCGGATGAAACAATAACAAGTTCATCAAAAGCATTTCAACAGTCTTGCCAGGGTTGTTTCAAAAAAACAGTGGTTAATTAAAAAAAATTTTTTTGGAAGAGCCAGATATTCTGTTTTTTAATTAAAAACACGAGTTTTTCGGAAAAATAAAATCGCCTAATTCTTCCAAAAATGGCCTTTTTGAGGCATAAATTTTTGAAAATTTGTTCTAAGTTGGGTTAAATTTCCCAAAATCGCGCCTGCGGCGCTTAGTTTGACCGCCAAAATGACTCATAAAGAAGTGATGGACCTCAGTTTTTTAAATGATAAGTCAGGGCATGCTTCTTCGGCACCATAGTTTTCTATATTGTAGCCCCACCAATCTGTGAAACGGTTATACAGAGCGTATGGAAACGAATAGGCACCATGTGTACATACAAGTTGTACGTACAGTATACTGGCGCAGAATCATGAACAGAAACTTTTCATTTCATTCAGTGTCTTGAGAGCATCATTCACAGGGGCTCTATTTGGAGAATTCGGATACCCGTGCCGGAGAATGCCAAGTACGCCCCCTGGGGCTTAGCTTAGGATTCACATCGAATATGAGGTTTCAATCAATTTCCCATATATGCCCGCACTTTGTATTAGCATGTGAGACATGAATAAAAATGTCTGCAGATGCGGCGCGCTTATTCAGAACAACTAATTTGTTTCCAGTGGCTGCTTTTTGGAGGAGCATATTTGGAATTCTCCGGTACATCACTCCTTTGATCAGAACTTTACCAGCTACAATACATAAGGTAATCGTTTCCTATGGTCGTTGAATCATTATAATCTATGTTTGGCACGTGAAATTTAGTATTCTGCGACAATCTACGCAGTTAGTCGCCACCACGTCCGCGTGATATTTATACTACGCGACAAACACTGATAATAAAATGGTCGTGTCGAGTCCACGTCACGTTCAGATCCTGCTAGAATAACCTAATCGCCTTCGTACATGCGTTGATGACCCCACGTGAGAGGTCACGTGACGAAAAATTTAGAGTTTTCAAAAATTTTTGTGTAGCGCCTCCATTTCACCTGAAACGACGTTTGCGCTACTTTTTCTAATTAAAAAAATTTTTTTTGTGTTTTTTTAAAAAAAACAGTGCTCTAATAAAAAAATTTTTTTTTCAACCCTTGACTTTCAACAAGCTCAAACTATGTATAATACGATCAGTTGCACTGAAGTATAGAACCAATGTAAAACTGAACGTCAACAGTTTAGTATCAAAAAAACGGTCTCATTTAGATCACACCACCAATCCTGTTGTGGCTTTGGAACACCCAGGTACCAGGAGTCGGATTGCGAGAGCCAAATGGGCTGACGGATCCAGTCGTTCGTGCGGGACAAGCGCCGTTGTGGCACCTGAGCTGCTGCTTTTACAAGCGTCACAGACCAATTCCGACTTTGTCTTTCTGCATCTGCATAGCCGACTCAGTCTGACTTTCAACCGGTGTTTGCTGTCGATATTCGACGATCGTCCATTGTGCTCGCAAGCGCACGTTTTTCGTGTCCGCTTGGTTGATGTTTCAATAAAGCTCCAGCATTCGAGTGCAAATGTCTGAATGAAACGTCGCCTCAGATGTTTGTTGAATGCGAGATAGATCGGTAGACGAGAAATAGCGGAGACGATCGTCAATAAACTGGCGATATCGGATGAATAAAAATAGAAATAGACGAATCGCCGTGATAAGAGTGAATCGTAGGCAACGAACTCCCAGATGGTTATGGTCACGTTGAGTACATTGGCCAGAATGTACATGCACACCATCACGAAGAACATGCGGGATGCTGAACGCATGCGACGCTGCAAACGTGGATGCTGTTTCAATATTAGACTGTGTGTGCATAAGCAGATGATGCGATCTCGAAACCAGCTCCCGTGTGTTTTTTCGTCACGCCAATATCTGACGATGACTTGGTACACCGCCCGCTGGGAAAACAGGTCGAAACCCCGGCACTTGGGCAGATAAAACGTGCTGCACAACTCATGCCGTGGAATAGAATATGTTTGAAACATCACAACTCGCACGCTATTCGCCCGCACCTTGTACAGATTCATGTCAATAAACAGTGTCGACTTCTGGTGTCTGAGTGCAATGACAATGGCCCAATTGAGAATGACCAGTGTCACGAATGGTACCAGTACCGATATAATGTTTCGAATGTAGAATCGCCAGACAGTGATGTACAACCAATTACGTTTGAGCGTCTCGCTAAAGACCATCTCGTACGCGGCTATACCGCTGCAGTTTCGCGGGCGCAGCTGAAACGCATTTGGGATGGTCTGATAGGTATCTTGATTCCTTGAGCAGATGCGCAGGACCCCGCTGGCCCCTCGGTTTTCGCGGGCCCCTACCCCCAAACTTACTCGGAGATCTGCATACGTCGGTTCATACAAGCACGAAACTGTTCGGGGATGGCTTGGGCTTATTGCAATGTCGTCGACCCAATCGCAGAATATCGTAGTGCAAACGCAGGCGTAAGTCAATGTGCCACTTCGTTACTGTGCTCACCACACGATACGTAACTCAAACTATGTACACAACGTTGCTATGGCAATAACACTGACGACGACCCTGTGCACCGCGCGGGTCGCACTCACCTCGAACTCAAAATAGCAGCTGAACTTGATGGCCGCACCGAGCGCGAACGCCATCAGGCACATGACCAGTCGATGCCGCTGCTGCCAATTGCATTTGGTGGACATTGTGCTCAACAGACGTTCCATCGTGGCGAAACACATCAGGTACGCACCCGAAGTGATGCAGATGTGCGACACTGCGTACAGCCACGGGAAGTACGACCACCAGAAACTGCAATCGGGACGTGAAATGAGAATGTTTCAACACGTGAGATAAACACATGCCGACATATACAGATGTATGTACATGTTTTGAAGCACAATGAAAACGTTACTCCCGGAGTATGCTCTCTCAAAGAAAGATTTCACTTGCGGGGCTGATGAAAAAGTTTTCCGAATTCCCCACCGCGACTTGCGAGCTTGATTTGGGAAGTTTTTGTAAGTTGTGGTTGAACCAGTCCAAAAGCTCGAATACGCCTCCGTGGTGGGCATTATCGCAATTCTTATGCAAAGGTGTTGCTAATGAAGCACTCAACTAACCCAATAAGCACCAGCGCCACGTTCGGATACCGCTCATGAATAGTTTCAACAAGCACGTGCGTGCACAGCACCAAGATGTAACAGACGCAAATGCCGATGTCAAATATGGCCAACACGGCCAACTCCAGAAAGTATCCATTATGTTGTCGCCCCCGGCATCGTCGCGCTTTGTGTAAAGTGATCAGCGCAACAACGTTGATAAACACGCCAAGTATGGCGGCTGATGTTCCACACACCGCCACGGACCAATAGCGAACAGGCAGGAAACGGGCCAGAAACGCCGTGTGAGCACACGCAGAGGCAGGGAGTGGGGAAGTGACATTTTGGTCACTTTGAGCCTCTTCCATAACTGTTTGACAATCTGAAGCATCGAAAAACATTCTTGATGCAAAAGTTTGGAAGCCATATGTAGAAACAAAGTGAAGACTGTATTGCACTGAAGCAGCAAGCTAAAGGCGGACACAAGCCCCTGTAAATGCCTGGTACGTGGTGCACCGGTGCAAAAACTCCCAATGGTAAAAAACAAATAATCGGTGCACACCAAAGACCAGGGCAGAAAACCGCTGAGGACATGAGCCTCTTGTCTTGAGACCCCAAATATAGCAGCGGCTCCCAGAGCTCCCTGCACTTTGTCATGCACCTCGGAAATTCAATTACAATGTTCATAACCAGTAAACGGTCTGCTGCTCAATGCGACATGATTTCCAAAATATGTAGTTTTACGGAAGGGTTTTGGCAGATGACCTATACATACTTGACTCAACGGAATGAAAAAACTTCATCACATCAGCTGCGGCGTATGAAAACCTATTGAATAGTCTAAAATCCAAAACCAAAACCACCTGCAACTGCAAGCCCCAGACATTTGGGGACGCATGAGTTGTTCCCAGAAACGAAATTGTCAGGCAATTTGTTTATCACGTCGCGCGGGCAAGTTTATGAGTTGGCTGCTCGCGCCTGTTTCACGCGATTAAAGTTTGTTTTTATGGTTTTTATTTGCAGACGGACATTCAAATGTACATTAACAATTATTTGCAAACGAGAATTAGGGTTGGGTTTTGATCGGAGCTCCAACTACAGTGATTTTGAAGTGACCAACTTCTGTGTGTTTCGAGAATGTGGCAAATTCGAGCAAGACTTGACAGTTGTTACCGTGATATATGTATACCTGCACACGTGCGTGGTGCAGATCGTTCTCAGTTGTCCGCTGTGACTTTTTTCAAAGACAGGCGGTGCGCCAGGTCATCGTCAGTGTAAATGCACCACGCATGTATGTATAGCTGCGGGACCCAAAAAACTACTGCGAGCTGATTTTGTATCTGTGAGTAAAACAACCGCTTGCGTGCATTTCGTGGATCTTCATAAAGTTCGTCAACGGTAGCACAAGCGCTAGGTCCCACGCAGCCAGTATGTCACCCTCTATGTACATACATGTATAATTCGCTTCCTGGTTTGTAATGGCGCACTGGAGACTGTTTTTCCTCGCGCTGCTCTGGGTACTGTAGGTACTTTAATCCCGTTGTGTTTGCAGTCTCAGTGTAATGTCATTAGACCAATTAAAACATGGCCCCACCCACAGCATTTCAACTGAAAATGGAACTTGCAGTTGCAATACCAAAAACTTGCATTCTACAAGTGAGGGAGTGGCGCACTCAGGACTGCGTGCCAGACATGTCTTGAAATTCAAATGTACACGGTCACGTGGGAGGTCCTTGCCTCTTCAGACATATGTATGTAGTCTATCTCCGCCATGATGACAAGTAAAAACATGTTCAAGAAAGTGGTGTCGCGTCGCTGGACGTATAAGTGAATTATCGCTTACACACCCTTCATTTTATTGCGGGTTCTGTTTGGGGCCGCATACAAACATCCGCCAAGTGAATTAGTGGAGAAAACCTTGACCACGAACTGGTCCAGAGTATTCCGCAATGAATAACCACAAACTGCACGCAGCACCAACAAAGGTGATTGGCCAAAAGTTGAATTAGAAAATGCGTGTTTGAAATGAAGAGAGCTCCAACCGTTATGGTGGATAACCGCATGAAACGTCGGACTGGGCAAAAGTTTGATTGTTTTTTTTTCAAAACTGCCACGTTTGGTGTGGTTAGAAAACTTATTTCTTTGAATGATGACTTCCGTTGAAATTGTGAACGTTGAGAGAAACATTACAAAGTAATCAGACAAGGCGATGGATCTGTGAGAAGAATGAGAACCCACATTTATTTAAAATCGTTTTATACAAATGATTATTTGCACTGCAATACGCCCGGACAGACAAGAATGACACATGGAATCAATAAAGTATGGTTGGTAGTGCATGGTTGCTTTGATTTCACCAGATTAAACTCGTGGGTATCTACAGTATGTATAATAATAGGCATAGCACAATTAAGAATAACCTTCAGTCAATACGCGGATCACGGGTTGTTTAATAGTTTATGATTTTGCGGCAGATTTTGGATTTTGGAAACTGAGATCAACCATTTGAAAACCCAGGCCTGAGCCAAAAAAACTTGAGTTACATATACATACTCTACAACAACATTCCAAAATTTAGTTCTGCCGTAGTAACAGATCCGTCGTTACCTTTCGTAAAACTTGACTCTGTTGTTTGCTTTGGCTTTCTTCTGTTTGGCGATAAGCTTCCTCAACTCCTTGTGATCGGACACTGCCGACCCGTTACGCGTCGACGAACGAAAATGTTTGGTGGATTCGGGTTCGGTGACCTGCACAAGGGAACAACGGCGTTGGGAAAATATACTCACCGTTGTGCTACGGAATTACGTACAGTTACTTGAAACATCAACATCACACCACAGAAGTTCCCTGGATAAAAAAAACAAATCTATACTACTAAAACAGGAAGGCGTATGTATGTATGTATGTCTGTCTGTCTGTCTGTCTGTGGCCCCCTCCCTCTCTTTTCACTCTCCTCTCTTTCCCTTCCCTCCCTCCTTTTTTCTTTCCTTTCCCCTTCCTTCCCTTTTCTCTTCTCTTTCCTTCTTTTTCCAATTTTCACTCTCCTCTCTTTCCCTTCCTTCCCTCCTTTTTTCTTTCCTTTCCCCTTCCTTCCCTTTTCTCTTCTCTTTCCTTCTTTTTTCCAATTCCCCTTTTCCCCCTTCTTGACCTCCCCTCCTCTTTTTTCTTCCGTCCTTCTCAGGCCAGTCTCCTCTCTTTCCCTTCCCTCCCACCTTTCTCAAGCCCATTTTCCACTCTCCCCCTCCTATTTTTAACTCCGTTTCCGCCCTTCCTTCCCTTTTCTCTTCTCTTTCCTTCTTTTTTCCAATTCCCTTTCCCCCCCTTCTTGACCTCCCCTCCTCTTTCCCTTCCCTCCCACCTTTCTCAAGCCCATTTTCCACTCTCCCCCTCCTATTTTTAACTCCGTTTCCCCTTTGTTATCTTCCGTTTCTTTTCCACCACGCTTTACTCCATTGACCGCTGCCTGCCGTCTATGACGGGTCAATTTTCACGGGTAGCTTTGGGTATGCTAACGGGTCTTCGGGGGGGGGGGGGGCACGGGCGCGGCGCTGTAGCCGGGCCGTAGGCACGGGTCCCGTCTAGTATCAGATAAACAGGGCAATGAAGGCCTGGGGGGCTAATATAGTTTTGTCGTCAAATCATTGCGTCAAAAAAAAGTCGTCGAACACATGAGCCCCAAATGAGCGCGAAAACTAATACACGTGTTCGACGACTTTGTTTGACGACTTGATTTGACCACATCACTGTAAGCCTGGGTAGAGCACGCACCTCCGGAGCACTGACGATTATTGTCGGGCCCGCTGTCTGCTGTAGCGCTTCGTCTTCTTCTTGCGCCGCCTTTTCCAATTTCTCTTCGCGTTCGCGTTTCGATTTGAGCACAGCTTCGCGCACCTCTTCGGGCACATCAGGCAGCCGAATGTCGTCCAGGATTTGTGATGTTTCACGACAAGTATGTATAGCGTTGATGAGCTGATTGCAGTAGTCGACTTGTGATTTGTTCTCCTGCATCAGCGTGTCGATCGTTTCGGTGTCGAGACGGCACAGTTCGGCCACAAACGTTTGCCGCATGTGACGACAGGTTTCTGAAACAACAGTTTGTTGTGTGCATGGTATAGGTTTGTTTTTGGGGTCACGCGGCCATCTGGTGCATTCGCCACTGACGATGACCTGGTGCACAGCCCGTCTGCGGGCGCCGGTCGAAACGAAGCAATCAAAAACACAGCGCATTCATATTGTGGACTGTTCAAGGCGCGACCCACCTTTGATCAACTGTCTGACCACGCATTTCGGCACGAGGTCACACAACGTTCGGCACACAATGCGCATGTACGATCCGACAAGTATCCAGATGGACTCAATCTGTTGCTCCAATTGAGGATCCCCCTCCTCGTTGCCTAACACGTGTGCTGACGTAGATGACATGCCGACCGATTCGTAGATTTCAACGATGCTCTTTGATCGAGAATCGCTGTAGACGCCCACCTGCGATGTGATTCGATGAAATTTATTCTGAGCGCTTATTTCTGGTTTGACTTCAGACATCGCAACTGCCCAAACCAACTTGAATGAAATGTCTGACCCATTCCTTGTAGGCGTTCTCGTCGCCAATGATGGCCATTGTCACTCGCTTCTTGTCCATCATCAAATTTTTCTCTTCCAACGACCTGAGCTCCAGCTTTCGATAATGGTCGTCCGCATGAAACACCACCTGTCCCTCGGCGAAGCTGATTGTGTAGTATTTGCACGACTCTTTGTCATCTGAACAATTGGCAATCAATCGGTGAAAATACAATCAATATACATACATTGGAAAGTCAATCAACCGATCAATGGCCGGCAGGGTTTGCCGTTTGCTGGCCTCCTGGGTCGGGTGTGATCGGGGTGCGGTTTGACTCGGCTATGAATATGACTTCGCATCTCATTAGACGCTGTTGTGAAACAGCAGCCAATCACATCCGCACTGTGCATAGACACGCCTGCGACCAGCTGAGAGTTGACTGAAGTTTCACAAGAGGCTTGGTGCATTTCATAAGAACATTTTGCAGCCAAGTCGAAGTCAAACCGGACCGCAGCACACTCGACCTGGCTGTCAGCAAAGTATGCACGCCGGTCAATGAAGGTATAGTAAATTTCCAAATTCGCTGCCGCACAGTAAAGCACGTCCCATAGTTAATGTCAGGTTCCAAACCCGAAATTCAACTTGTGAAACATTCGAACAGCCAACACACACGCAGCTTGCCAGCCAGCCAGGCAGCTGCGCGCAATGTTTCAGAACCGCGTGGTTAGCGTTCGGGTTTATAACTTGACATTAACTATGGGGCGTACTTTACTGTGTGGCAGCGAATTTGGAAATTTACGATAACATAAACGTATGTAACCTTGATACATTGACAACGTGTCTGGCAACAGCACAAGCCACTGTTTGACTCCGTCCACTTTCACCCATCCTTTGTGCACCTGTTCGTATTGTGGATTCTTTCGCTTCAATATTCGACTGTACGCCTTCTGGTCAGCGTAGTTGAATCCGACGAAATCCTCGTGCATCGTGTTGATGTACGCATTCTCGTACGCGAGAAGCTCCTGATGTACAAGTGTGATGAAACATCATTACGTGAACGTAATTTCGTAATATCTGAACATTTCTTGCTAGGGCCACGCGTCTTGGCAACGTAAAGACTGCAAATGAAATCTGTCGGTTTGCAAAAACGGTGCCAACGGCTTGGTGGTCACGGCAGTGCCATAGAAAGGCAAAGAGGCTTCGTCCGATTCCCAGCGATGTGTACAAAGCACAAACGGCTTCTGATTTCGGATTCTACCCAAGTTCGTTCCGATTGCTAAACACTGAAATATACCTTCACAGCAGCCGAAGCGATCAATGTTTTCTCCATTATCACCCCGGTTGCGATCTGATAAATGTGATTGTGGAGTTCGGGGAACGGTTTCAGGAACGCATCACAGCTCTCAGCCACGGCCGACATCATTTCTGAGGCAACACTGTCCACCACCTGCATAATGGGATTTAGAACTTGTAAACGCATTTTATATTTTGATTTAGGAGAGCAAAATCTATGGGAAAGTAAAGAATTTGGTAATTGGTCCAGTCCGGCCCGGTCTTGCCTGGATCACGTGACTTTTGCATTGGGAAAAGGATGTTGAAAAATTGGGGATGTTACCAATTGAGACAACCTTCAAAAGTTGTAACCACACCAAAAATAAAAATTGAGCAGCTTTTACGTTGGTCCAAATTTGTTGCATCAGTAAACCATAAAATATCAGTGACCAAGGCAAGCTCGGACCTGACCGATTACCAAGTTTTTTTTATTTTATCCCATAATTTTCCCAAACTTGTTCAGTGGCAGTGCCCAATCGTTTGATCTGCTGTCTGATGACGGCATCGAATGCCTTGTCCGGCGTGAACAGGCCCGATCGAACACCGAATATGTTTTGAATCGTAAAGCCGATATCGCGTTTCATTTGCGTCTGAAACATCACTATGCTCATTGGGGTTTCGCTTTGCTCGCGCATCTGTTGGAGAAATTGGGCGCAATCAAAGTCCGGGTCCGCCGATGCAGTCAGTCAATGGTCCTGTCTTGCAAGGCCGATCACATTAATCGGTCTTTCAAACAAGACGGAACTGGAACTGATCACCAAGTTTTATTTCGCCCTTGTATCCCATGGGTGGTGTGGAGCAAACAAACCTCGTCTGTGAATTCAGTCGAATACAGTGCCTTTTTGTAGTCAATGTAGAAGACCGCGTTGATTCGGGCGCCCGATGAAAGATCGTTGAGATTCAGACCGTGATCGTGTATGCCAAGCAGCAGTAGTTCCAATCTAAAAACCAAAATGTCAGAATTTGTGCAAAAAAGATTGTAAATGGTGAAATAAATCGATAAAATACCGGACCTCTCGGCAAACTGAATGGTGAGCAGAGTGAGTGTCTTCACTTTCCACACTGGATCATTATAATCATAGTCCATTTTGAACTGCGCCATCTCCGTTTCCAAGCTGAACAATTGCTGCCGGACTAGCCTTTTGAAATCAGGCAAATGCAGAGCGATATGTTGAATTAGAAGTTGGTGGAGGGAGCAGCGAAGATAGGAGCAACCTAGACGAGAACTGATGTCTCGATAGGCTGGGTCGGACCTGGAACATGAAACGAGATCTACAAGAAAAAGGGAGTCTCCGTGTTACCGATTGTATACCTTCGTTTATGGTTTTATTCAAAACAAAAAAAACATAATTTGTGTTACAGGCTGTTGTTACAGCTGAATTTTATCTGTGATACTCAACCAGTTTTCAGTATCTCACGGTTGATCGATACCCTATAGAACAGCTGCGCGGTTCAGCCTTTTGCATTCTCAAAATATGTTTCACGACAGTAACACTCACTCGAAGAACTCTTTCTCCTTGTCAAACGCGTCTTGCATTCGTGTGTTGGTGTCGATGTCGCGCTGACTTCGATTCACCACGCCAATGTAACCGTATCTGTGTGTATGGCATTTTGATGTGAGACTTCCCGTATCTTTCGCTTCATTCAGTTTCAGCAGAAAATAACGCGAAACGAATGTCAAATTTATCGTATTATTGCCAAGCCGATGGCCAAATCCAAAAGTCGTTTTTGTCCAGTGCTTGTCCCATTTTTAAAAAAAAGTCATTTTTGTTTGTTAGTGTGGTCTATAAGTTGGCTTTTTTAACCAGAATGCAAAACATAAACATGACCATGAACTTCTGGCACTTTTCGCAAACAACATCGATAAACATGGGTGTTTCTGATGTTCGAAACGTTGGACTTTTTTGAGTGAAAATGACACACTTTATGTGCAAGGGCCACATTGACCAAAAGGGGGACCATGGCGTCTGTTGGCCGGCCCCCTGGATCCGCCGGTGTGTTGGGCTCAACCCGTAAATAAAAAATAAAAATAGAAACACAACCGCACCAATACCTCAACCACACGACTTCGTTATCCAACATTTTGCGTGCGTTAGTGCCCGCATCCATTAGGTCTAACTTGGTCAACACGCCGATGGTCCTGAAACATTTAGTGGTGTTGAAATGGTAAATAAATTGAATTGATGTCACATTTTGTCTTTCATCGTTATGTATATTTAGCATTGCAGCCACTTTGAATTATTGACGGTAAAATTTTTTTATCGACAATGCTGAGCAACTTGCACACAAGTGCATATAAGCGACTTTCTTGGTTTCGACATTTTGTATTTTCGATTTCGATGTTCATCACGCACGTAAAGCAACAGTCCACCTGTCAAGAAAATGCACGTCTGGGGCCGGAGGCGTTCAAACCTGAAACAGGTTTATGCTTATTATCAGAGTCAATTGCCAACGTGGAACTTTACACCGTGCTTTTGTAAATTCATTATTTCGATAGTTCAACGTGCATGTTTGCGACATGAATCATGGCCTCAAAAACCAAATTCAAGTCCAATTCCGTCAATGAGCGCGGTGATCATTTACCACTTGAACATAAAATCTCGAAATGTACTCATTAAACAGTTCATATTTCCACTGTGGCAAATTGCTGTGGCTCACGAAGCCATGAGTTGCTGCCGAACAAACACGCTGTGTTGGAATCTGAGGAGGCTTTGTTCACATCCAACCTGGTGGACGGGGGTAAGTGTGCATACGCACAATTTGTGTTATACTATCTGCTCATTGGCACTTTGCAACATTTTATGATCGCGTGCATGAAATTCGTTCGGGACAACACTAAGATGCTACCGGAATTTTGAGGTACCGAAAGTGTGGGTGTGTGACTTTCAGGTGACTCTGGTGCTGACGGCGGTAATTGTACCGTTTGCTGCACTGGCCATTTTCGAGACGGAAACTGACGTGAGAAACTACCCCAACCACAACAACAAAAGCAATAGCGATGATCAAGATGAAACTGTGGCAGTGTTGACGATGGACAACGAAACTGAGAATGATTCGATCAATGAAACGCAAACTGAAGCATCGATTAATGGAAGCAAAAACACCAACAACCTGCTGATCGCACTGCACGGTCTGTTGAATTGAATTAGGGTTTGTTGCAAAACCTCGTCATATCACATCACTCAGACTCAAAGGCTTTGGATTTATTCAAAGACTGCAAAATCGATCAGGCTCCCCTTTTCAGGCGAATGGCTTTTCATGTGTCTCTACACTGCGCTACAGCTAATCAGTATCATTCTACTCAGCATCGGCGTTGCTCGCTCACAATTTGAATGTCTGTCATCCGTTGTTATCATCGCATGGCTCAACTGTATGCTATACGTATTCGCACTAATCGCAGATCTCGTACTAGTCGATAAGCTCACAGCAGGTCAACATTGTTTTTGAGATTGGGTCCAGCGTAAAAAGAGAGGGTACACACTCAGATACAAGCTGGTCTCAAGTAGACCGTGTGGCCAACATACCAGTTCAAATGTGACCAGATGCGTGGACATATCTTTAACACTTTGAATGGTTTTTTATTTTTATCAATACTGGCCACGTGCGAGGTACCTGGGACCAACTTGTATATCTGAGTGGAACTACCGCGCTATAATTGAGAGTTTGAGTCAATATTACTATGCACGTGACAACAACAAACACACCTCATGGACATGTAACATTGAGAGGCTTCTTCAGATCTTCGTTTCCACCTGAGCAAGGGCTACTGCATCTACATTCAACCACCACTGCGCCTGCTGTTGGCAGTTGTTCTGCCGGTAAAAATCGCGAGCTTGGTTATCATGAACCCATTAGTGCATTAACTCCTAACAATTGTTTTCCGCAGATCTACTTCTGCAAGGTGGTCATGCAATTTGACCGGTGTTTGACAGAAAGACAACAAATCGCGGAGGAAAACGCACGAAAGGCAGTGATCGAAGAACAATTGACCGAAATTAAAACATTGAAAGTTGCGGTAATCAAATGCGATGCCGAGACTCAAACAACAACTGTTTAGCAGTGAAATCCCATTGGAGCAAGATTTGATCAGCTTGCCGAATGCCTAATCAAGCGTGCGCTGTCTTGTGGAACTAAGAATACCGCTCAAACAACCTTTCATTGTTTGAACCCTATGTATGTATGTATCTACTCAAGAATTTTTGATGCACATGCGGTAGTTTCTGCTGCTTTTTTGTGTCATAAGGGGTCTATTATACATCTACATATGCATTATATGCATCATTATGACTATGGGTGTAATTCTCTGAGTCTTGTGCTTTATCGTCAGAACTTCTTCCAATTTAACAAAATCCCGAAAAATAAGAAGTCTGCTCGATCAACCAAAACATCGCCATCCGTTGGCTTCTTTGTTTTTTTTTCACCAAACATTCCAGTTGGAGACACTTTGACGCACCTGATGCCATCCGGATCCACTTGTTGTGCCATTTGCAGCGCATCACTTGTGGCCAGGTCAACGTTGGCAGCGCACACGGCCAGAATCAGACATGTCGGTTGCTCGATGTACGACATCAGCATGGCACGAATGATGGACTCGATGTCACTTGGTTGGTCACCCACCGCTACCTTGGTCAGACCTGGGTTGAATTTGTTTCAATAATTGTTCAGGCTTATTTTGTTATCGGGCTCACGGTGGGCATAGTTTTGTGTCTGGGTTCAGGTCTGGTCGTTTTTTGGGTCTGCTATGTATTTTGAACTCTGCTCTTTTTTCTTGCTCAAACTGGATTCGCTTAGGCCGCATTCACAATGCAAGCGCGTCAGCGTGCGAGATGCGCACGCTTTTGCATTCACAATGGAAAAGCTGATTAGCGCGTTGGCGTGTTAGCGTGCACGCTAACGCGCTTTTCACGATTAGGACTGGTTCTAATTTTTTTGCGCGTTAGCACTGGATGCGCGTGTTCTAAAGATTATAATTTAATTTGAAAACATTATCAGACCACGAAAAATGTGAAAACATAGGAAATAAAGCCTGCTGCGTTCACTGAGAATATTTTTGTTCCATTTTGATGCTTAGAAGTATATCTTCTTACGCTATCAATCGATTGAGGCAAACAGTTTCGGCTGCTGCTATATTAGCTGCAAGCAAACGTTGCGCAGAACGTTGTTCATCTGCTTATGTGTTGTGTATCCTCTTTGGTGGTGTAATTGTGATGCATGACACGACAAGGAGACTGTATTGCACGCATGGATTGTTCATGTCGCGACTAGCTAGATTTTCCATTTGAGCAAAATGTTGCTTTAGAATCAAAATAAGTTTGAATGAATCTTGAAAGCGATTGGTTGCCGTTTTCAAAACGAAGAAATGAAAAATTCGGTATTTGCCAACACCCAGACCAACAGGCATTGAGAATGCAAACGCGTTTTGCTGATTAGCGCGTTAGCGCATTAGCGTGTCACTGATAAGCGGGCACGCTAACGCGCTTTTTCAATTTTCCATTGTGAATGCGAAAGCGTGCACGCCAATCAGCAACACGCTAACGCGCTGCATTGTGAATGCGGCCCGCCCACAAATCTATGTACGTGGGACAAATACCAACGTATCAACGAGAAAGTTTCTGAACAAAAACAAAGCATGAAACCGGCCATACCAGGCAAATCAATGAGCGTCAAATCAACGACGTTCGGTGAGTATATTTTGAGATTGATTGGTTTGGGTGATATGCCCTTGTCACAACCGGCCACCGCGTCCGTTTGCGTCTGGATTTCGGCACGAATCGCTGAGAAATCGGTGATTTTGACATCGGGCCGATGCGAGAACACGCCGTACTCTGCTGCTGACGGGTTGACGTCGGGGACTTCTTGATCCTGAAAGGGGTGTAATATAATTTCATGCCAAAAATCTGGCTACCTGATGTTTGAAAAAGTGCCACCACCTGAGCATGATTTTGCTCTTGCCCATCCTGAGATCTTGTTTGTACCAACTGCAGCACCAGCGGTCGACGCGTCACGATGCCCGTGCCGCGCGGCAGAAAATCGTGACCGACGAAACTCTCTAGCACCGACGACTTACCGGCACTTTGACTGCCTGACATGTACGTGGTGATCTCTTAGGCACGTTAATAATTATTAACAGCAGAAACGTGCTGGGGCTCGGCCAAAAAAAATGCCTGAGCCTGAGTGCGCTAAAACTGTGTGGAATGTATGAGCAGACGACCGAACCTCAGAAAATCAGGGGCATTCTTTCATCGAACTGGGTTTGTAAGGTTACGGATGATGTTTCATCACAGACTGCAACCCACCGATAACGGCTATCTGAGGCAGTTTGAGGCCGAGACCCAAATCGGCGTTCTTTGAATGAGTGGCACATCGACCGAGACAATCCTGAATGCTGTTGACGACGGTGATCAGATTCGACGAGTCGTTGTCCTGATTTTGCACGGCGAGTTTCATTTTGTCTGAAAAAGAGTTTGGGCATAATCTTGTGTTGGCATGATCAGTTGAAAGAATGCTATATAAACTCCAAGCTATATGTATTGTATATATATGCAGGTTACTGTAAACATAAGTGTAGAAAATATTCTTACATACTATGAAATCGCGAATTGCCAAAGAAAAGCAAATATGGAACGAAAGCTGACTACGCGCAACAAACGCCTGTACAAAATCCGCGCGTAAAATCCAAACATTACGAACGGACAACCGGCGCGTAAAACTGAATCATTTGAACACGCGGCGGGGTGGCGCAATCAATGAATACACCTACCAGGACAGCATATAGACAAAATAAAGCCGTCAGTTGTGACGAAAAACATTTTATTTTGAAAAAATGGCGCGCATCATTCTGTGCATACTGACGTGACTGCCGTGAACTGACACTTTTGTTTCATGAAGAAATTCAAGGGAAATACCCAGCTAGGTCTGATTGCTCATTGCTCACATTGGAAAAGCAACGGAAGAAAGCAAAAGTACATACTTTAGGTAAAAATCGCTTTCCGGTCTTGTGTGTGCTTACAAACCACCATACGTTTTCATCTGCAAGCTTCCCACGATTCTGACAAAGAGTAAGATAATACAGCAAAAAAGAAAAATCAAGCAAACAATCATATACAGCATAAACCGGCCGCAATCCAAGTTGTGCGCTGCAACTTGAACAGAGCCCGTTCTGGAGCACATTATTGATGTTGAAGGCTTATCGCGCATTTATCTGGACAGGTTTGGCATAACAACAAGGGTCGGCCTGAAGCGCGTTTTGGATGTCTTTACAAGGTGTCTGTACTTGAAATACCTACATACCTATGCCCGTGCATACAGCTTGTGTGTGTGTACATTCAAACCTTCCTGACCTAACCTTGCCAGTCCAACCAGTAGCGCACAATACTGTCAGCAAAAATTCACGGGGTGAATCATCTTCGCCAATGCCAGCCAGCACACACGTGACTGTGATGATCTACATATTTATCGATTGAAAAGTGTTCTTGCTGACTAACACATGGGCGGTATGCAAAGGGTGACCTAGGAACGCAACCCATAGTGGAGGACTCGTTCTCAACGGTTGGGTAGATGGTTTGACATGGGGTACCTGGCCAGTACATACGATAACGTAGCATAACAGCCGACCGCAAAACTTCCATAGTTTTTTGTGTGAGAATATTGTGCAATGAAACATCACCAAGCTCGAGTTATGTGCCGGACAATAAAGGCGTGCAACAACATGGCTGGTTATGGCTGTTGACTGACGAGCAAAACAAATGACAAATTTTTATTGCCCTTCTCATGACTCCCGCTGGGTGACGATCACCACATAATACTTTTAAGACAAGAACTATGGATGTTTTGCGTTCAACTAATGTGCTGCCCATGTCAGACGACCAACTCAACGCAGAGAACGAGTTCTCCAACAGGGTTGCGTTCCTATCTTGGTCACCCTGTAGCTGTAGGTATGTATTTGGAACAAAAATTGCAAAATAGGATGTGCAATTGCAATCTGCGTTGTTAAATGGGGGAAAACAGCTGATCGAGTCGACATTTTCATGGCTGCCTGTGATGAAAAAGCAGAAAACACACAGCCATGCGTCGTGTTGTCAGTGCGATTAGCGCATTCGGCTTTGGCGAACATTGCCCGCTGCGGACCGGCGAATGCCAAATAAGTCCCGCAGGCCATGATGAAACTCTGATGAGTTTGCACGCAGTGATGTTACAACAAGCAATAAGATCTGCTGGTGGGGTTTTTTGGAGGCAAATTTGCCAGAGGCGTTCGCACTGACGAGCCCCGGCTTACTGGAAATGTCCATGGATGGGGCGACTTATTCACAAGTGCTTCCGAGTTGGCCCAGGCACTTTCGAGAACTTGGAGAAGTGTTGTGGGTGCGATGCGAACATCAACCTTTTTCTCTGGTTACGGACCTGTGGTAGTGGTGTGCGTTGATCTGTGCTGTTGTCCTCAAGCCTGCCATTACCATACCACACACGAAATAGGGCCAAACGACGAGCCATCTGATTGTTTATTTCTCTGTTTTACTTGAGGCTGTTTTTGACATTGACACATCCTACAAAACTTTTGCTGACATGTGTATTCTTCGTATTTGGAACATCAGACGGTACTTTTGACACTATGGTGCTACGATATCAAAGAACACGTTGTATGAGTTCTTGTACTAATTGTGCCAAACTGACTGATGGACTCACGTTGCATTCTTCCTCCGCCCATTTGAGTCACATCACAATCAAAATTCCCACCCGTCGGCGAGATTTACAAACTGCCGTTCAAAAGCACAAACAAACAAGCTCACCGTCCAGCTGTACGAGTGATGAGGTTTCCATGTCTGAGAGCGTGCGTGCGACCTCCTAACCGGCTTCGGCCTATTGGCTGCACGCAAACAGCGGCCGCCTGCCAATGCAGTATATTAACTGGAACCCCCACCCTGGTACACCTTGCATATACGTATACGATCGACGCGTGCATGTATCCCGGTTTATTGGGTTCATCTTTCGCTTAATTACACCCGCAATGTGATTTGTGCCCGGCGGTATTCCTAATAAATATGATGACGTGGTAATGGCCATATGGTGGGCCATGCATGGCTGACGATATATACCTACCACAATAGTTGTGGGTTATTGCTTGTGACGCGACGCTGATTTTCTTGTCCTGAATCAAGAGCAATGACAAGACTTGCTGAAAACCTGGTGCAATATTCATGTATTGATAGTATACCTGTAGATTAGAATTGCGTAACAGCAGCAAATAATCAGTTGTATTTACATACTTCCGCACATTGTCTCAGTACTTTTGTATCATGACAACAGTCCGCAGTATTTGTGGACCGTGCGATCCAAACTCGCCCGTTTGTATGAACGCGAGAAGCCATTTTCTTATTGCTCAAGAAAGATCACGTTAAAAATGATGATATTATTTCCTCTTTCCTGACTGTGCCGCTTGACGGTGGTAGGCACATACTGTATGTACTAGGTGCTATTTGTCATTTGCCCGTTATATATATGTAGCTGCCATTTGCAAAACCAAGAAGATTTCGACAAAAATGGAACTGAATGAAAATTTTTTGAAAAATTGAGTAATTGAATACAAAAAATGTGTTGTCGATGTCTTCAGGCCAACTTGTAACTGTGTTTAATTTGGGAACAAGCACAGATGTTTTTGTCGGCTTCTCTTAGCTTTCTGTTCGGGGCCGAATGAAACAAGTAGTTTTGTTTTTCTTGTCATGAGCAAAGAATAAATATTAGTTTGAGATAAACCTAAAAAAATGATTGAACCATTGAAGGTTTGGTACAACATGCAACGATAAAGAAACGAAGAAAGAGTCAGTTTCGTATGTGCCTCGGCATCAATTTTTAATCATTGTAATTTTCTCACATGATGAGCAATGGCACCTCATAGATAAAATTAGATATCTGCGCAACCGAGCTCCAACATCAAGCACCAAGAAGTCATAATTGATTCCCTTGAGCTTACGGAATATAGGGCTAATCATATGCAATGGCCTCAAATTCATCGGACACTTGCGCTCTTTGCTTACCACATTATTCGCTCAATATGGTGTTTGGCTGTTGCTGGTAATGTGCATACCAACATACTGTACCTGTATGTGTACCCGTTTTCAGAATGTATATACCATGCAATTTCCAAATCTATTAATATTACAAGAAAGAAAAATGCCCCAAGGGGCATAAAAGAAATATGGTTCCCTGGCTGACTGGCATAAAAGAACGATACTAGCTTGCACCACTTTGCTGATGTTTCATTAGGCACTGGAATAAACGTAAGTGTGTTCTGAGCTGTTTGATACCGAAACAGTAGACATTGAACCATATTCCCGGCGCGTGCTGTCTTGCCACCAGAGACACAGGGCACGGAGATATTGAAAGATTGCAATATTCTCTTTATTTCTCTCCTTGTTGAACCATCGTGCGCAGCCGAAGACTGCACAGTTACCGTCGTGAGGTTGAAAAGAAGAAACAGTTGCCTAAATATGTGGGTTTGCACGAAAGTTTCGATATCGGCTGGGTGTTGATTCAAAAGAGTTCGCGCCGGGAATATGGTTCAATGTCTACTGTTTCGGTATCAAACAGCTCAGAACACACTTACGTTTATTCCAGTGCCTAATGAAACATCAGCAAAGTGGTGCAAGCTAGTATCGTTCTTTTATGCCAGTCAGCCAGGGAACCATATTTCTTTTATGCCCCTTGGGGCATTTTTCTTTCTTGTGTCGTTCTTTTATATCGCGCAAGCGCCAAACAGAGAACCCGGGATAAATCAGCCACAGAAAGTTTTCAGTTCCGGCAAGCAATGGTTCTAACTAAGAAAATGTCGACCATCAGACTTTTCTCAAGTAATCAACGCACATGAGCGCAATGAGGTGTGGGGGTTAGTTTAAGGATGCTGTACTTTTTGGCAGGATATATGAGTCGGTGGTTATCGTGACATAAGGCCAATTTTGTGTTTCGATTTCACTATGGGGTTCTAACAATGGAGACACGCTTGTGTCTGCGTCTTCACCCACCACTGAAACAAAACCAACGCAGTGCCCCACGCGCATGTCCATGCTTTTGAGGAACATGGTAACTTGTCAAGTTATTTATTTTTTTTAATTTACCGCCAGGTATGTATTTGACACCCTAGGTACCATCATTTATAGCGCACTGATTGCGCATCGTCTCAGAGAATGGCACTTGTTGGTTTAGTACCAAGCAAAGCTGTGCAATGAACTTCCATGCAACCTGTCCCTTCAGCTTCAGCAACGAAATAAGTGTCAAACATCAGTCTCCAGATTGCTTTGGTGTTGGCCGCTGCATCTGATCTTGGATTCAATGTTACGTAAAAACTACTATTTAACTTTCCCACGAAAGTCAAATTATACATGCGGAAAAAGCTTCGAATGTTAGAGAGCAACAGCAATTTTAATTAACAAGTTGATATCTTGTGGGTATTTTATCATGAATGACATCACAGCGCATAAACTGCGAACCGCACCTGTGCTTAATAATTAATCTCAAATAAAAACACGAAAAAAACTGAAAAATGTTACCCAGAATTCATTAAAAGTTAGTAAGATAAAACAAAGTTAGCTGCGCGCGTGAATGTTTGAACCCGCGGCCTTTCATCTTCAGTGCTGCGCGTTATACCGCTCGGACATCGCTTCGCCAATCTCCTTCAGAAGCTTTACTACATATGTAACTACGCGTGCATTGCTGCATTGCCTGTTGTGCTGGCTGCCTGTGTGTGTGTGTGCTGGCTGCCTGCCTGTGTGTGTGTGCTGGCTGGCTGGCTGTGTGTTGTGGGTAATACATTGTGCGCTTTATCAATCAGGCAACTGCGTAGCGTGCACTAATGCATTGTTGTGTGTGTCTGAGCGTCCATTATGGCTCTTTTTGAGCTGAAAAACATTTAACCAATTGGAATTAATATATGTTTGACGTAACAACGATTAAAAACACATATAACCGCTGATTTTGGCTTTAGAACCATACTTTCTGTAGAAAAAGTCATGGTCTGGAACCGTTCATACTAAAAGTTACGAACTCGGCGATAGCACCACCGTGTTTCTCGAGTGCGAAAACCACATAAACAACTTTAATAGTTCTGGTAACCCAACTTTTCGGCGAAATTTTACTTCGGGAAGCACACTTTACATACAAAAAGTCGTGGTCATGGTCTGGAACCGGTCTCAGTCGTGGAGTTACGAAGTCAGCGATAGCACCATCGTGTTTCTCGTGTGCGAAAACCCTATATGCGATATTAACATTTCTGGTGTTCAGTAACGTCTGGGCCCTGACTAGTTTTTTGTGGAAAAAAAAAAGGGAAAGAACGTTTTTACAAAAATTTCAACTGTATCTTGCCCGCGATCGCGCGAGTGGGCACGCAGCGGAATGAAATTTTGTGTGGACCTAGAAGTCCACGCCGTACAAGTTGTGTGCAAGTTTGGGCTTCTCAAGTTAAGTCTTGTGAAAATGGCGTGAGTTTAAATTTTTCAACTCACGCAATATAAGGAATCAACCATATGTCGCTTAGCATTACCATGCTAGCTCCGATTCCCTTACGCACGCACGATTACATTCAGAACGACCCATCACTGGGCTTATTCTAATGTAGTCTACGCATTACTTTCCTTCTTTGCACGCAAACCACGCGTGCATTGCATGGACCACTGTTGCGCATTGCACGAGGTATGCGCAGTTGCGTGGACTACAATAGAGTTAGCCAAATGACTGGAGCGGAGAGCAATCAGATATGGACCAGAATCAAAAGCTAGCTCTCAAGTTATCTCCAACTATGCGCTGTGTTGCGAAACGGTGTCCCTGGCCTGTATCCAAACCACCGTTGACGTATGTATGTATGTATGTAGGTGCCATTTGAAGGTGTAGGAAACTCGAAACCAAAGAGCGGTAATATATACTCTGGCAATTATTTTAGGAGAAACTTTTTAACCGCGTTGCCTGATCCGTAAAGCTCGTTATGCGTGCACTGGCTACGAAAGTCACGTGACCGCTATAGCCAGTGCACGCATCATGCGCTTTACGGATCAGGCAACGCGTTTGAAAAGTTTCTCCCGAAAGAATTGTCAGAGTATACATGTACATAGTTCCTTTGGAACGAAAACATTGTTTGTTCTAGCGCAATGACTTGGAAAGTCCACATGCGGCAGAAACTTGATAAAATCTCATTCGATCGCTTTGAGTGCTGCGAAAGAAATCTTTCGTTTCGTTTGAATGCAGGCAGTTTAGCGTTTTCTGTGATTAATTTGCAGGTTTCGTATTCATTCTCGCCGCAGACGCATGCTTTGGCTCGCACGGTGATGCTCAGTTGGTACATGTAGGTGCCCTTATTCAATCGAGAAACGAATAAAGCTCGTATCGTGCACTACACGGTTTCAGGCCAGTTGCCAACAGACTAATATCATTGCATAGGTAACCGAATTTTCACGAGAAACAAATCAGAAAAGTTCATGCGATGCACATGTTCAGCAGAATAAGTACAAAAGACGATAGTGCAACGCACCTAATTCATGTACTGCCGCGTATATACAGTCTGTGGCCATATGGTCACTATGCACCAATACCACAGCTTAAACTCGCTTCTTCTCACCCAGCTTCTCCTCTGATTGCCTTGCGTGATTAATTTCACCTCACTCAATTTATAACAAAAGACCAACACCCGCCAAACTCAGCAAAAAAACAGCTCAGGTTTTATGTAAATAAGATTGCCATTGATAGCGTTTTCGCCAAACGCGTCGATGCACCTGAATGAAAATCGTGTGGAAAGGAAAAGCGCTCCAGGGTTGAGTCTTTCCACAAAAGAGCCTTAGTTGCCGAAGGCTTTTCTTTTTCTTGGCCTTTATCGATCGTCCTTTGCGCTGTGCTTTGTCTGTGGCTCCGACTGAATGGTTGGCTGATGCTTCAAACAATTGCGAAAGAGCGCCAAGATTAGATCCTTGTGTTGTGACAGAATGACGATACGATCACAGCAAACCTTTCAAAATGGCTTCGTGTGGGGGTGTCGTTCCAGTTGACATGAAGCCTCAGTACCCCACATACAATCCGCTGCTAACTTTGAGAAGGACACAAGTAATGGGTACCGACACCAAGCCGAATGAATGATTCATAAGCAAACATGAGTTGATATGAACATTATCATTATGGGTCGTGCTCCACTCTCCACTTATGCTCACGTGCGAGTAGGTCTGAATGCCCGCCTGAAGGTCGCCCATGTGGAAAGTTTGTCAAAGTGCTGAGTTTGCTGGGCGATTGAAAACACCTGAAGACATCGTTAATGGCCCCTGTCTGTTCGACAATGCCTCCTGGCTGCTGCTAATAAGCAAATTTATAAATCAGCCGACATTCGATAACAGATTCGTTCTAATAAAGCTGTTGGTTCATTCATTATTCGTCGGAACAGTATCTTTTTTTGTTGAGGTGTCTAATTAGCCTCATGTTGCAACCTTCTCCGTTTGCCGTTTGTTAATAATTCACTTTCATTTGATGAAGTTGGGCTTTCATCGAGTTTTCAACAATCTAAAATCATTGCAGATTATATGTATAGTTGTTTTCAGTGGGCGCCTCCAGTGAGCCGCCCCGCAATTCGACAAAAATCCAAGATAATTATCATCATGCTCAATCGATTTCCGTCGTGCTATTTCACGACTGGCAGCAAATCGACACGAAAACAGGGCAGCGACACGCAGGGCACATCGGCCACGACGAATCGAGCCAAATCCAAAACGACCAGCAGTGGTACATTCCTACAAGTGCACCTGCCGCTGACCAGGACCAAGTCCGACCACAACAACACGATTCGAAACGCCACGCAGACGGCGCTGCTCAACGTCGAACATGATGTTGTCGAACAACGACAAAGGTACATAAATAAGTTATTCTATAATCTTGATTTTTGATCAGTTTGATCTCAAGGACGAAGGTGGACCTGTTGCATTTGCTTTGTAAACCACTATTAGACTCAGTACCACATTCCAACGCTATTGAACGTCTCTAACTCAGGCGGTAAAGCAGCGGTCCGGTGACCCGCAGGTCGGGGGTTCGAGTTCTCCTGGTTCACATACATGTATCTAACGTTTGTCTCCAGTGATATGCATGTCGACTGATTTTGGACAGAGTGCACGGCATTTTATCCTTCGAGTACGGTATTGGGAAGTTTGATGATGGATGTTACAAGGAATAAACACTCTGCGCTACAAACAACAACAACTTGCAAGACTGACTCAGCGACGTTAAGAGAAACTGGGAAGCCTTTCGAAGGGCTTAGTGCTAATGACGTGAAAGTCATCCGGTTTTCGTGTGGACAGATACGCAGACAAACTGACAGACGCAGCCAACTGTCAGGAAATTACGGTGACCGTGACAGATTCTGACATGTTGACAAGCATGTTTTGAATCCCGTTTCTGTCACGCATGTAAACAGAAGGATGTGTTTTGACTGCCGCACCTGACCATATCTAACTTCTTGAAAATATGTAGCACTTTTCTCTCTGCAAAAAAGCGCAATGAACAACTTCACTATTTGAACTTGATGCTGGTTCTGATCGTCTGATAAAACCGTGCAATTTCTTTGCCGCAATTGTGGCTTTTCTTTATTGTTTGGTGCTTTTGTTTATCAAGTGGTCATTGGTCTAACCGGTTTCCGTCAATCAACCAGCACACTTCATGCCATTGCTTCAGCTCTGTTTATTAATGAGCAATACTGTGCACCTAAGCTACGTAGTTTGTTCATCAAGGTCGATATTGTGTAGCCATTTATGTCAAATTATTCTCATTGATTGAAATTGCTTGTGTTTAAACGACGTCAGTCACTGTACGCCTTCTGTGATTTTAATTTTAGCAAAATAGAGAAAAGTAGAGGTGGCGTCAGATTAGATAGGGGCGTTCACAGGTGCCGACTCCTGCGCTTCGCAAAACGTTGTTATTTATTCATAAGGTTAGAAATAGCTTAATTTAATCGGATGCACGGTTGCATTTAATCATGTTCGTTCGAATGTATGTATGCGTTCCACAATCTACGGTTTACGTTGGGCAAGTTCCCCGCAACCAAACCATTCCCATGACTATGCCGACAGAAAATTAGTTTTGTAAAGCCGATGAAACTGTACTTTATCAAAAACATAAGGTACGAAGTCTCGATGTCAGTTCTCTCCCATGAATCGGAGCTGGCACGGTAGTGCAAAGCGACTTATGCGTTGTTAATTAGTTTTGTTACCAAGAGATTGTGTCAGTAAGATGCGCATGGAAATAATCTCTATCAAGTTTAAGTTAGTGCACCAAGTGTGCTGGAAACCTTGTGCGAGCACGAAAGCGAATCCTTCCCATTGCATTTGTTAAGCTTCTGTTGCCCATTCTTAATTCAGTTTTCCTCAATCTGACCAACAGCGTCGCGTGTTAGGTACATGGCGAACAAATGCTGAACATCCTGGTTTCCCAACGGTGAAGTTTTCAAATATTCATGCACTGAGAATCATCAACGAAACTCCAGTACAAAAACATGATTACAAATTGCAATGCATTCCATCCATCTGTTCAGTCTACAGCAAGTAAAAGCAGTTTCAGATCAACCAGAGGGCATGGTGTTCTCAGGTATTTCAATTTAAGC
>JASAMV010008471.1:0-35338 GCA_030248065.1 Rhynchonema sp. JSB1_4
AGTGCACCTTTTTTGAGCCGTATCAATTTAACGGTTGTTCAGGTGCAGCTTAAATTTGGGATTTGGGAGGTTCAACGTATGCCTAATCCAATGAGTAAATAAAATTGGGGGGTCAAAATTTTTTTCCGGAACACTTCGGGTGAAAATTACCTGCCCACGCTCTTAAAAAAAAATTTTTAAAAAAAAAAAATTTTTTTTTTGCCCAACCCTGGTTGACATTGTTGTTTTTTTGTGTAGCGTCAGTTTGGTCAGTCAGATACACGTATACTGGCACTTTGGGATTGTTATGGTTTCAGAAGTCATGTGTGGATTGGAGCAACTTCGACTGGATAGAAAAAAATTTTTTTTAAAAAGTCTTAGATTCGGGGGAATTTTATCAAATTTGCCTAAAAAACGCGCAAAATCGCGAAAAAATGGAACTTTAATTGACAAGTCACTTGTGTGACTTGGTTTGCATCACTTATGAAAGGTGTTTACGCCATTTCGATGCGATCCAACAGTCTGTGCTTGTTATGGACCTATGATTGCTGCTCTGTGGTATTGGTCGCACAATGACTATATAAGAATTGGTCAAATTTTTTTCCTGAATCGTGAAGAGGGAAAGTGACGGGGCAATGACGTTGCGTTGCGTGATCGCACACAAAGCATGCAGTAAAGAGAATGTTTCAGACCTGCGGCAACGTGGTTGATCTGCTAGATTATGTTTAGCTGAAAATGTTTTGTCAAAAATACAAGTAGCATAGTGGTTAAGGTTGAACCTGAAGATCAGGGTAGATGAATTCTGATTTAGTCATTGTGCGACCAATATCAGACACAACAGTTTGTGGTCGAATAAGCAAGATTCACTCATAAACCATACAGAATTGAGAATACAAGCTGCAGATATACATACTTGTCGGGTCGCTGAATCAGTCGTATATGACCGACCCGATGGGGTATGACAGCAAAGTACCATGTAAGTACATGCACACTGTGTCTCATGTATCACGGGAAGGTATAATAACATCATTTGGGGCATCTTAGATACCAAATACATGCCCCAAAAGTGATTTTGTGAAGAAAATTTTTCGACCCTTGAGAAAAAATGACAAAAAATAACCCCCAAAAAGGCCATTTTTGGACGTTTTTGAACATTTTAACGTCCCCCGAAAAATTTTAAAAAAATTTTTTTCCAAAAACCTTTTTTCTTTAAAAAAATTTTTTTGAAAAAAAATTTTTTGCCCAACCCTGAAAGATGGAACCAAATCTTTCCGAATTTCGATTCTGACCGACCAACACTTCGATAACTGTAAGAAAGTAGTCGCTGCTCATACATACTGTAGTTAGTTAAAATGTTAGATTTTACCGGCGGAAATACCGTATTTCCTCTAATAAGAGCCCTTGGCTTCTGATTTTTCAATCACCCCATAACCCAATCGGGCTTTTGTTGGATGGCAACATTCTGGCCGCAGTGAGCTCCGATCGCAAAAATGCTAAATGAGAACACGAATATCGAATATATACAGTTGCGAAATAGACCAGAAGTTCCATAATATTACCGTTTTCATATCATAAGTCATCTGTGACACAGTCAATAACACTGAAGTGCTATCACACATCACTGACTGTCAGTATTGGTACACAACATTGGGGGGGTTTCTAATGGGGGCTTCAATTGGTGGCAATACGGTATGTAGCTATATAAAAACTGTACATTGGCCAGTCGTCCGCTCGGTGGATGATGGTTTTTGCACTGATCACGGCATGTAACAATATTCAAAAGCTGCATATGAAACGAAAACAATAATATGATTTCCGCACGCCAAAGTCGACGATGTTGACAACATTTTGCAGTCTGTTGGCGCAGACCACATTGCGCAACATTCTTGGCATGCGTTCACTGGCCGAGATTCTGTGTCAACGCGACCAGATCGTACAGGCGATGCAGGTGATATTGGACGAAGCCACTGATCCGTGGGGCATCAAAGTGGAGAGAATTGAAATGTTAGTTGAAATTCTCCAAAGCGCCACCGCCACCGGCGGGCGGGCGCAGTCTGACGCTCTCTACAACGGTGCGTAAATTCCCTTTTATGCCCAAAAACGTGCGTGCGTTGAACAACGCTGTTGTTCACGCGTGCACGAAACTAATTGAGGTCAACGAGCTAAAGTTTTCATCATCGTGTTTTGGGGCGCAATCGAGTGACGGTTGCGCTTTCGAGAATATGGGCCTATGTTGTAACTTGTCACAAGTTGAGTGCATTGTTGGGTGCATTGTTGAGCGAGAAGTTTTTTTTTCAGAAGGACAAAACTGCAGGTGACCTGTTTCATAACATTGTGTAATTGGCCAGATTCGGTTCTGTTTATACCGATTAGTTCAGGCAGCTCGGTCTGAGACCGGATTGGACCTGTGCATGTGTCTGAGCCTGGATTGCAGAAACAACCCAACAGACACACAAGGAACCTGAAGCAACCCATTTCCAAGTGGCACGATGCTTGAAACATCACATGAACGCATTGCAGGAAAGACGTACGCATACCGACTCAGTTGCAAAGAGCAATGGCCGCTGAAGCAGAGGCTGCCAGGGAGGCTAAAGCCAAGGTAGGAATAGAGCTTCACTGTCTGCTGTTGAAGGCACATGACACGGATTTCACATTTGTTTTTAACCGCTCACGTTCCGGCTCTGCCACGTGATAAAATTCAAATCTATACTCCAACATAATCTGCGTTACCCTCAGTTGTTCGAAAAATGACGAAAAACAAGTAATTTTGGCAAGCCCACAGATAAAATGTTTCTTGGGAACGTTTTTACACACACAACGATAGATCAATAACGTTGCGCTTTAAGCTTGCGTGTGCTGACGATGCCCAACGTGTAATCAGGAACCCGTTTTACGCTGGTCCAAATTTGTGGAATCAATAAACTTCAAACACCATAAATTTCTGTAAATTTAAATTTCAGTAAATTTTACATTTCAGTAAATTAAAAAAACCATGCCCCCTGTCTACGTCAGATCAGATCGCGCAGTTTGATATACCCCAAATTTTCCGCAGGTTGTGGCAGCGGAAGGTGAGCGTAAAGCTTCAAGATCACTACGCGATGCAGCGGAAACGATCGCCTCCCAGCCCGGTGCACTGCAACTGCGCTATCTGCAGACCTTGGGCGCGGTATCGAGCGAGGACAATCAGACCATTGTGTTCCCGCTGCCAGTGGATCTGATCAAAATCTGGGTGCAGTCCGTCAAAAACGAACTTCGCCGTACCGAGCTGCAGTCGCAGATTCTTGAGTTGCAGTCCGAAAGGGAACGTTTGATCACGGCCAGACAGTTTCCGCAGTTGCACACCGCAGCCACGCAATAGTGCGCAGCTGTGGCGCATTAGGTATACATATACGTAATGGTACGGCGCACGTGCACAATAGTGCGCACAACTGTGCATTGTGTTATTCTTTTCTGAAACAGTGTTTTTGTTCTTTGTAAACTTATGCACTACAGAACATTTGCTCTGAATGTGTGATTCGGATGGAACCTTGTGCCCACCATTTAGCTGTCAATTATTCTGTATATTACCGGAGAATTCCAGATGAGAACTCAACTTTCAGACAAGAGCCCTAGGCCTTTATTCGCGGTCAAAATTTTTTGTGCCTTGAAGACAAAATAACATAACACGCGCTAATGCTTTGTTTCCGCCGTATAGCACTTTCAGCCTTCATCGATTCCAATGAAATGCCTTCAGGTCAAAGTGAAGAAAGAAAGAACCCACAGCAGTTTAGGTGGACTTGCCCTCGGTTCTGCAACAAATCTTTTCGAATACGAGCCCAGGTGCACACACAGACTTGAAAATGCTCCCAATAAGAGCTCTGGTGGTCTTTATATATGGGATAATCTTTTTATTTTCTCGACGCAAATACAAAAAATCCGGGGCTCTCATTCGAAATTCTCCAACATTCTTTCTGAAGTTCTAATTTTTTTTGTGTAAAAGATAAAAGTTGTGTTTTAGTGAATGAGTCACGGGACTGGACAAATGGGTTTGGGATGGCAAAGTGTGTTCCAGCAAGACCAGTGTGTGAACGGTGAAACAAGACAATCAACTGTTTCTTGCCCCCGCGCCACAACAATGTAACAAATGAGCACAATTTTTGTGTGCATGACAGCTCAGAAAATTGCTAATCAAATTTGAACCACGCAGTGCGGGCGTGCGTGTGCGCTTGTTTCCTTATTCAGACAACAAGTTGTAATTTCCGCTACGCTTTCAAAATTCTTGTGGATGTTTACGTCAACTTGAACGGGTGGGTGAAGGCATCATATATGTACGCAGTCGTATTGTTGTATATAAGCGGGGCTTCACACGTCGTTCACAATGTTTCTTTGCTTGTTTGGAATCTGAAAGAATCTACATACTCCATATGTTCCATACCGTCAGGCATCCGGTTTTCGGCCGTCCACGGAACTGGGGCACTCCGCGCACAGCCCACGCGCCTGCGCTTATAATAACACGCGCACGAAACATCGCAGGCGCGAATCTTCCGGCGGCTCGCCGGACGCGCACCACTCTGGTCCGTGCCTCTGACCGCTTCAACATTGTGCATCCACTGAGCCAGGGATATCATTGTGTTTTTTGCACGCTCGACCTGACCTCAATCAGCCAAAAGTGGCAGCTGGTACAATATACCTTTCGTGTACCTGTGCCACTAAGGTGCTGTCTTCAATTTTTGTCTTGATTGCGTGCCGTAGCTTGGATAGACACAGCTTAAAGGTGCTGGTTAACAACCCTTCGACCGCGCTTGATCTTGGGGGGTAGTATATATAAACAAAGTTTGGACATCGTGTTACTCGACCCTAATCTGGTGAGCCGATTGGTTGCTTCCTGATGTTTCACGGCCACGTTGAAATTTGCCCCTCGTGAAAAAAACCGAAAAAAATTGAAACGCTGCTGTGACACGAATAGGCTGTTTCAAAGTTTGACACTAGAGTGACAGCAACCTCCAACAGTGTGCCGAAAACCGCAAGGCACAATAGCTGTTGAAACGTCCGCATTGTTGAATAAAAAAATAAAAGGTTTCAGAAACCTGGCCATTTTTTGTTAGGATTTTCTACTCGTATAATTTTAAGCATCTGTGGTGAATGAAATAAGTTGTCAATTACAAATAAAAATCCTCTAATTATCAAGTTTTTTGTTTGTGCTCCCCAGTTTTCAAAACCCTACACAGCTCACACAATGTTTACCACAACATGCGCAAGGCAGCCATTCCACAGCGCACACACAACGACAACACACAGCCGGCACAGCGACAACACAGCAATGTTTCAGCTGGCAAGCTTTGTTGTGTGTGTGCGCTGTGGAATGGCTGCCTTGCGCAGGTTGTGGTAAACATTGTGTGAGCTGTGTAGGGTTTTGAAAACTGGGGAGCACAAACAAAAAACTTGATAATTAGAGGATTTTTATTTGTAATTGACAACTTATTTCATTCACCACAGATGCTTAAAATTATACGAGTAGAAAATCCTAAGAAATAATGGCCAGGTTTCTGAAACCTTTTATTTTTTTTATTCAACAATGCGGACGTTTCAACAGCTATTGTGCCTTGCGGTTTTCGGCACACTGTTGGAGGTTGCTGTCACTCTAGTGTCAAACTTTGAAACAGCCTATTCGTGTCACAGCAGCGTTTCAATTTTTTTCGGTTTTTTTCACGAGGGGCAAACTTCAACGTGGCCGTGAAACATCAGGAAGCAACCAATCGGCTCACCAGATTAGGGTCGAGTAACACGATGTCCAAACTTTGTTTATATATACTACCCCCCAAGATCAAGCGCGGTCAAAGGGTTGTTAACCAGCAGCTTTAACAGTGTGGTGTTTCATTATTATCGTGAAACCGTGATGCCTATCTTTTCAAGAGGAGCTGCACAAAGCCTTCTAGAGGTGCAAAAACAAAAACCAAAAAACAGGTCTCGTTTGAAATAGTTTCCGAATAAGCCCCACGTTCACCATAATCTGGCCTGTGCTTTTACAACGGCTTATTTCGGAGCTAGCATGGTAATGCTAAGCGACATATGGTTCACTCCCTATAGTGCGCTTTCTGAAAATTTTAATCGTACGCTAATTCAACAATACTCAACCGAATGAGCTCAAACCTGCACACAATGTATAGTCGTTCATTTTATTCTCGGTCCAAACAAAGTATACAGCAAATGTTTCATCGCAACAGCAGCCATCAAATAACCCGCATGTTTCGAGCCACGTTGTCGACCTGTTGGTTATCATGCACGGTGATCACTGCTGTTTTCAAGGCGGTGAAACATTTTCTGTATACCGCTTCTGGACTGTTATAAAACGGCAAGACTATATATACCGTGCCCCAAAATGGCCACATGAAATTTCATCCCGCTGCATGCCCGCACGCGCGTTTGCGGGCAAGATACAGTTGACATTTTTGTAAAAACGTTCTTTCCCTTTTTTTCCACAAAAGAGTAGTCAGGGCCCAGACGTTACTTAACATCAGAAATGTTAATATCCCCAATAGGGTTTTCGTACTCGAGAAACACGATGGTGCTATCGCCGACTTCGTAACTCCACGACTGAGACCGGTTCCAGACCATGACCACGACCTTTTGTATGTAAAGTGTGCTTCCCGAAGTAAAATTTCGCCGAAAAGTTGGGTTACCTACCAGAACTATTAAAGTTGTTTATGTGGTTTTCGCACTCGAGAAACACGGTGGTGCTATCGCCGAGTTCGTAATTGTTAGTATGAACGGTTCCAGACCATGACTTAAGCCAAAATCAGCGGTTATATGTGTTTTTAATCGTTGTTACGTCAAAAATATATTAATTCCAATTGGTTAAATGTTTTTCAGCTCAAAAAGAGCCATAATGGAAGCTCAGACACACACAACAATGCATTAGTGCACGCTACGTAGTTGCCTGATTCATAAAGCGCACAATGTATTACCCACAACACACAGCCAGCCAGCCAGCACACACACACACAGGCAGGCGGCCAGCACACACACACACACAGGCAGCCAGCACAATGGGCAAATGCAGCAATGCACGCGTAGTTATGTATAGTCCATCCACCAGCTCATGGCACTTTGTGTTGCTGCTGGCTGGTTTGGTCCCTTCCTCCACGTTCTAATGAAAGAGAATTGAGTGTGAGCGATTTTGCAAAAAACACTAAAATAATAATAAATTGTGTCGAAAAAGATTGAATTCGATCGAATTTAAAATTAAATAAAATTAAAATTGATAAAACACGTCGATTTCATAAAGACAGCAATTTAGGAGCAAAAATAATTTTTTCGGAAACTGAATTTCTCTTTCATTAGAACGTGGAGGAAGGGAACAAGTCGGCCAGCAGCAACACAAAGTGCCATGAGCTGGTGGACGGACTATACGTAGTAAAGTTTGTGAAGGAGAGTGGCGAAGCAGTTATGTCCGAAAAGGTCTAACGCGCATCACTGAAGACGAAAGGTCGCGTGTTCAAACATTCACGCGCGCAGCGAACTTTGTTTTATTTTACTAACTTTTAATGAATTCTGGGTAACATTTTTCAGTTTTTTCGTGTTTTTATTCGAGATTAATTATTAAGCACAGGTGCGGTTCGCAGTTTATGCGCTGTGATGTCATTCATGATAAAATACCCACAAGATATCAACCTGTTAATTAAAATTGTAGTTGCTATCTAACATTTGAAGCTTTTTCCGCATTTATAATTTGACTTTCGTGGGAAAGTTAAATAGTAGTTTTTACGTAACATTGAATCCAAGATCATCAGATGCGGCGGCCAACACCAAAGCAATCTGGAGACTGATGTTTGACACTTATTTCGTTGCTGAAGCTGAAGGGACAGGTTGCATGGAAGTTCATTGCACAGCTTTGCTTGGTACTAAACCAACAAGTGCCATTCTCTGAGACGATGCGCAATCAGTGCGCTATAAATGATGGTACCTAGGGTGCCAAATACATACCTGGCGGTAAATTAAAAAAAATAAATAACTTGACAAGTTACCATGTTCCTCAAAAGCATAGACATGCGCGTGGGGACCTTGCGTTGGTTTTGTTTCAGTGGTGGGTGAAGACGCAGACACAAGCGTGTCTCCATTGTTAGAACCCCATAGTGAAATCGAAACACAAAATTGGCCTTATGTCACGATAACCACCGATTCATATATCCTGCCAAAAAGTACAGCATCCTTAAACTAACCCCCACACCTCATTGCGCTCATGTGCGTTGATTACTTGAGAAAAGTCTGATGGTCGACATTTTCTTAGTTAGAACCATTGCTTGCCGGAACTGAAAACTTTCTGTGCCTGATTTATCCGGGTTCTCTGTTTGGCGCTTGCGCGATATAAAAGAACGACACAAGAAAGAAAAATGCCCCAAGGGGCATAAAAGAAATATGGTTCCCTGGCTGACTGGCATAAAAGAACGATACTAGCTTGCACCACTTTGCTGATGTTTCATTAGGCACTGGAATAAACGTAAGTGTGTTCTGAGCTATTTGATACCGAACAGTAGACATTGAACCATATTCCCGGCGCGAACTCTTTTGAACCAACACCCAGCCGATATCGAAACTTTCGTGCAAACACACATATTTAGGCAACTGTTTCTTCTTTTCAACCTCACGACGGTAACTCTGCAGTCTTCGGTTGCGCACGATGGTTCAACAAGGAGAGGAGTAAAGAGAATATTGCAATCTTTCAATATCTCCGTGCCCTGTGTCTCTGGTGGCAAGACAGCACGCGCCGGGAATATGGTTCAATGTCTACTGTTCGGTATCAAACAGCTCAGAACACACTTACGTTTATTCCAGTGCCTAATGAAACATCAGCAAAGTGGTGCTAGCTAGTATCGTTCTTTTATGCCAGTCAGCCAGGGAACCATATTTCTTTTATGCCCCTTGGGGCATTTTTCTTTCTTGTGATATATATATATTCTTTATTTCTCACACAGCAAGACGATTATTTGCAGATCCCTGTTTGGCAGATGCTACACAACTCGGCAAAAGTCACAATAATGTCCAATAGCAACGTACTGTCGATGTTGGTGGCCACCAGCTGGCTGTATGTGGTTCATGCCAGTCAATCCCAGTGTGTCGACCACTCACTGTGCGCGTTGGTGTACGGCCCGGGCATGTGCGACAACAACGTCATCTCAAAGTGGTGCCCGAAAACGTGCGATAAGTGTAAAAAACCAGGCAAGTTCAAGCTGCGTTCAGAGTTACGTTGTTAGGTTGGCGCTCAGGCTTCGCCTTACATTAGGGCGAACTCAGGTTAAATCCGGAATCCGGAAACCGGAAATAATTTGCATACAAAAATACAAAACATTTCCGGACTCCGGAAATATTTCCGGAAAACGCAGAAATTTAGATGCAAAAATAATGCGTTTCCGGAAATATTTCCGGATTCCGGTTTCCGGATTCAACCTAAGTCCGCCCTTAGAGCTTGGGCGTCCAATTCCCTGTGTTCCAAATCTTCCGACCGATAAATCTCACTGGTTGTGTTCTATCTTTTTAATGTGTGGGCGTGAGACGATCGTTTTGCACATGAGTATCTACAGTATCTACAAAATATTTATTTCTGGTTGTTTTTGTTCGGTTTTCAAACGCAGTGAACTGTTTTAATTGCGTTTGGGATGCGAGAGAGAAATGCAGGTAAAATTCCAGTTTGGGACATCAATCATTTGAAACAAGCATACAATGTAAATGTGTGTGTCATCGAATCTATCGCATTAGTTTGTTGCCACACTCTCGTTGCATAAAGCAAAAGACGTACATATGTACAATTCATACAGTGCTTCCACTTTGCAGTTGCAAATTTTTCGTGATATGCAGAGCCGAAACATCAACGTGCAACAAGCAAATCGGTTTTGACTGTCTTGTCCGCTGAAATGCGACTTAGACTCATACCGTGTCAGTTCAGATCGTCAACGTTGGTCGTCAACTCTGCCCGATATTCATGATCTCATTCACGACTGCCTGAAGTTGACGACCAAATTTGACGACTTGACTGTTGACAACTAAACAATTGCAGCTGTGCTGTGTCCACATATGGTTGACCACCTGTTCACCCACCCTTCACTTCGTTTGCAGAGATGCGCCCATTCAACTGTACGACCAATCAGTGCGACCAATCAGACCCGTGGCGTCCAGTTTGTGCCTCAAATGGCATCACCTACGTCAACGACTGTCAACTTTGCGCCCGAATGCGTCACGCACACACGCCCATCTATTTCCTGCATCGCGGCCGTTGTGGAGAGTGCAAGGATGCAATTAGTGACGCCCAATGCTTACTGAGAGGACCACTGACCTGCGCAACTGATCAGGTATATATGTACATACAGTATGCCCACTGACGATGTCCTGGTGCACTGCCCCCCGTCCGGGAAAACAGGCTGAAACCGGAAACACCGCAGTACTCGTAGGATACCAGAGCGCTCTACAATGAATCTCCTCTGTTCAGTGAATGCCCTACTATGTGAACGGCAGTTTGATCATCCCCATTTGACACTCTTGTCACCAGGGTTGGGCAAAAAAAACGGCACGGCGTTTTTTCTTAAAAAACGACGTTTTTTTTAAAAACAAACGCCTGGGTCGTTTTTCGTTTTTTTTAAATCCATCCTGAATTTCCTTGATTTTCCCTGATTTTTTAGGGAAAGTACCCTGATTATCAAGGAAAATCAATTTTTTGTCCCATTTTTTTCAAAAAATTTTCGACCAATTTTTACTGTGTCGAGATACGTCGATATACGCAGTTTGACTTTCAATGATGACCCCGGCCAAAGTTGGTCCCATGATGCGGGTCTGATGTGGGATCTTAACAACTCGCTAGAAAAGGGTTGAAACCCGTTTATTTTGCGTCAGAACACATAGAATTACTTCATTTAACCACGTTTTCTTCCCAGCATGAGCGTTTTCCAATTTTTTGGGGGCATATTTAGGTCATCTGGGCGTTTTAAAAAAACCGTTTTTGCCCAACCCTGCTTGTCACACGACGACTATTCCTTACACTAACCGAAAACTGGCGTGTCCCGATCAACTGACCACCGAAGTTTCAAACAGTCAACTTTAACCTATACCTGTATTTTCTGAAACCCATCAGTCAGTTCGTTTCTAAGTTATCATAATTTCAGGTTGTCTACGGCAACGAATGCGAGTACTGCAAGGCGAAACAACTAAATCCGCTGCTTGAAAAAACAGGTTCACCATTCTGCAATCCTTTCTAACGTGGAACGTTGCCTGTGATGGCCAAAGGACAATCATGTTAATGAGCATTGTGAAGCTTGCGCCAAAACTTTTTCGCGTGTCCTGCTCGACGCTTGTATTCCTATCGAATATTTCCATGTTTATGCGTACTTTAATATTTTAACCGCAGGCATACAAGTATATGTATTTATTTCAAAGCTGATTGATGTGTAATGAAAATGAAAACCAATTGGAATGGAGCAGAGAATGTGTGCACTGCACGCAACAAATTTTTTTTGCAGCTGAGCAAAAACAAAATCGAAGAATGTGGATAAAACAAAATCGAAAAAAACGTCACATGAATGGTTTCTGAAAAGGAGGAAAGAGATCTACCGGATATGTTTGACAAGTTCCTCAATCACTGGTGGTCATCATACAAACAAAGAAGTCAAGTTTCACATGCACACAAAGTTTGAAATTTATGTGCTTCCATCTACACCCATAAAGTCGTCGAAAGCTAAGTCCCTCAAAATATGTGCATTGTCGAAAAGTTTCGATATCCACACACCTCTAACACCAGCGCAGGCGCTAAAACTCGCGATCCAGAGAAAAACAAGAGCCCCCTTGGGTTGTCGGGGTTATGCTAACTGTTTGTGCAGCACATCAAGGCGTCATCAGATTGATGATTTGCTGACATGAAGTTGTCTGCACGCTTTGATCGAAAAACATTTGGTCTGCGCGCGTTTTTTTTTACAACATTCCGTAGTTTTCACCACACTTTGTTCCGAATCGGAATATTCTGCCTTGGCTGTCGCTACCGTGTCAACACGTCTTGTGGTGACAACTTTCCACCATAAAAACTGTGAAAGTGACAAACCGAGCCACATGCGGCTGGTTTATATGAGTGTTGGTTGTCTTCAAATTCAAAACTACCGGGAAAAAAAGGGCACATGTATACCTATGGTATTCGTTGTCGAACGAGTTGAGCGTATCGGGCAGCACCTTCGTTTTTTGTGCAACTCGATGCAACGTCATTATATAAATGCATCAATGTACGTGCAATCTAGATGACGAGTGATGGGAATAGCCTTTTTAACCCAAAGTCTAACTCAGCGAGCGGCTGCCTGGGTCACATCAGTTGCATATTATTAGGTGAACGGCCATGAATTGGCCCTGAAAAGAACGTTCGCCTTCTCTTTTAGGGTTTCTAGATCTGTGTTCATACGTTACCCTCTGATGTGCTGTGAGTTTGTATACAAACACACTAGGAAAAAAGTGCCGGAGGCAGCGCCGTATACCTTGGTTGTGGTGACCACACGTTGTCACTCTGTTTCTGATGATATAATGGGTCAAAACAAGCACCTTGTCCTCTATGCAGTATTTCCGTCAGTTTCTGATGATATAATGGATCAAAACAAGCACCCTGGCCTTCATACACTTTTTTACACAGTTTCTGATGATACAATGGGTCAAAACAAGCCTGTTCGTTCACTTTGACGACAACCAAGGTATACGCCGCGCGCTCGCCGGGGAGTTACCACCATTGTTTGTGTCATCAACTGCGAGTTAAATGGGTCCGCGTTACCACAAGTCAAACTTTCCACGGAAGCTTATGCATTTGGAACTAAAATCAAGCTTTCACAACCGACAAACTTGTGAGGATGTAACGTCAGGAAAAGATCCAATGCAAAAATTGACGAAAAGTCCAACCTAGAGCACAATTCACAACTGAAAACAAATTACCTCCATGAACAAGATCGGCGATCGCCTACGCAACACTGGTCGAACGACAATGATACCATCACTAGGTTCTACTGTTACTACTAGACTATCGCGCCGTCAATGGACGACTTATGCAATCATCAAAAGTTGCACCACTACTACGTACCGCAGTTTGAGAGACTAGTTGGACGACTATATTATCACCAGCTTTGTTGAATCACTTGGTTGAGCAACTTGTGACGCTAGTTGCACGACTAGATTATCACCGGTTGAACCACGACTGTAAGTTCCGCAATTTATGACACAAGTTAGACGACTGCCAACTTAAATGAACCATAGCGTTCTAAAATCTGTGACACTGGTTGGTCGACTAGGTCACTCAGTTTGTACATCACTGATCATTTCGAAAACTATGTTTGTGACCGGCAACAAAATTGGCTGCCCCATTTAACTCGCAGTTGATGACACAAACAATGGTGGTAACTCCCCGGCGAGCGCGCGGCGTATACCTTGGTTGTCGTCAAAGTGAACGAACAGGCTTGTTTTGACCCATTGTATCATCAGAAACTGTGTAAAAAAGTGTATGAAGGCCAGGGTGCTTGTTTTGATCCATTATATCATCAGAAACTAAAGGAAAACTTCTATACACAAGTTTTTTTTCCCCATTTCTTCATCAAAATAATACAACCCACAACAACCAAAACCCCCTCCCGCCCCCCCTCCTTCCTCTTCACTACATCACCATAAACCCCACACAAAAATCAACGAGACCCCACGCTCCCCAACAAACAAAAAAAAAAAAAAAACACAAACACACACACAACACCACACACCAACAAAACCCCACAACCACCACACACCGCGCCCACCCCAACCACACACACCCATCCCCACCCCCTCCCAAACCAAACCAACCCCACCCCCCCCAAAAAACCAGCCTAGTCCGACAATTAACGTCACAAAATATACAGTCTAGTCCCCCGACCAACGAGAAAGCTAACGGGCAAGGGCGATCTCCGTCGACGCGTTGCGTCGCCGTCGATGCCCTTGAGTGTCAATACATGACGTGACTAATATGCCTAATCACTAAACACACAGCCTGGATTGGTTAGTCCACCAACTAACGGCTCGAAATGCACAGGCTAGTCCGACAATTAACGTCAAAAAATATACAGGCTGGTCCCCCGACCAACGGGCAAGACTGACGGGCAAGGGCGATCTCCGTCGACGCGTTGCGTCGCCGTCGATGCCCTTGAGTGTCAATACAAGACATGACTAATATCTCTAAACACAAAACGCACAGGCTGGATTGGTTAGTCCAACAACTAACGGCACGAAATGCACAGGCTAGTCCGACAATTAACATCACAAAATATACAGGCTAGTTCCCCGACAAACGAGCAAGACTGACAGGCAAGGGCGATCTCCGTCGACGCGTTGCGTCGCCGTCGATGCCCTTGAGTGTCAATACAAGACATAACTAATATCTCTAAACACAAAACGCACAGGCTGGATTGGTTAGTCCAACAACTAACGGCACGAAATGCACAGGCTAGTCCGACAATTAACGTCATAAAATACAGATTGGACAGGCTGTTGATTGACTGTACACAATACAACATTAGAAGTACTGGCTGGCGTCACAAAACACACAGGATAGTCCCTCAACTAACATCACAAAACGCAGGCTGGACAGGCTACTCCTCCAACTAACGGGCAAAAGCGATCTCCGTCGGCTCGCTGCGTCGCCGTCGATAGCACTTGGCAAAATAGAAATTATCCATGATTTGCCTATTTAATTTCATAAAAAGACTCGGCTTCAATCAGAAGGCCATAACTTTACGAAACCCGCACCAAATAAAACAAACAAGAATGCACAGCATGATCAAGCGTGAGAAAAAGCACACATAATTATAAACTTTCACACGCGCAACTTTCCCACGCGCAACTTTCCCACGGGGGATTAACAAAGCTTATCACAACCAATCAGCTAAGAGATTAGTGTCGCGCAAAGAAATGGGTGCGCGGCAGTTGAAATCATGCGCTTATATGCACGAAATCGCTTATATCAATTCACGTACCTTTCACGAAATCGCTTACAACGACCACACATGCTTTTAAGTCCGACCTACGCTCGGGAATTCAAATTAACACATGTGAAACGATCATAAGCATACTTTCAGTTTTAACGTGACTAACTCTCAAAACTGTCAAGCTGCAAACCAGCCACGCTCAATCCAACACAGCCGCCGCACACTTATTCGAAAACAATCAAACTATCACACAAAATCAACTGAATCCTGAATCGCACCCAAATTCCACCGTTTTTGGGTGACCCAAAAACCCGTTTTTACACGGTGGACCGATCTGAAAGTTTCACACTTCTTTGACCTGCAGACGTACTCTCAAAAACAATCAAAACATCGCTCAACGCAAACCACATTAAGCCGTGCCAACCTCGCAAACCTGAACTCGAACACAAATTTTACCACTATTTGGGTGACCCAAAAAACGGTTTTTACAAGGTGGACCGATCTGAAATTTTCACACTTCTTTGACCTCCAGACGGACACTGAAAAACAATCGAAACATCGCTCAACACAATCCACATTAAACCGCGCCAACCTCGCAAACCTGAACTCGAACAGAAATTTTACCACTTTTTGGGTGACCCAAAAACCGGTTTTTACAAGGTGGACCGATCTGAAATTTTCATGGTTTTTTGACCTCCAGACGGACTCTGAAAAAACAATCGAACATCGCTCAACACAAATCACATTAAACCGCGCCAACCTCGCAAACCTGAACTCAAACAGAAATTTTACCACTTTTGGGTGACCCAAAAACCGGATTTTACAAGGTGGACCGATCTGCAATTTCCACACTTCATTAACCTCCAGACGGACTCACAAAAACAATCAAAACACCACTCAACACAAACCACGTTAAACCGCGCCAACCTCGCGAACCTGAACTCGAACACAAATTTCACCGCTTTTTGGGTGACCCAAAAAACCGGTTTTTTCGCTCAGCTACAATCGCAAAACTGATAAAGCTAGTTTCTCACGATTTCCGTGTCCGTCATGGCTTCTTCGTCGACTGTGGTAGTTCCCTGACTTTCATCGGCACCATCCACTGACGATTCGGACGTCGCAGCGCCACTACCCACGCCTCGTCGGTTCTAAGCACAACGAGAAAACAAAATACCATAACACCCGCACTGCCTAGTTGTGCGACGAGCACCAGAAAATAGTCGTATAATTAAGACCGCAACTTGATACTGGTCGCACAACCAAACTACACTATAACCTAGTCGCACGATTAACATCACAGGCACAACCGAGTCACACAGCCAATACCCGCACTGCCTAGTTGAGCGACGAGCATCAGAAAATAGTTGTACAATTAAGACCGCAACTTGAAACTGGTCGCAAAACTAAACTACACTATAATCTAGTCGCACGATTAACATCACACGCACTACCGAGTCACACAGCCAATACCCGCACTGCCTAGTTGTGCGACGAGCATCAGAAAATAGTCGTACAATTAAGACCGCAACTTGACACTGGTCGCACAACTGAACTAGACTATAATCTAGTCGCACGACTAACATCACACGCACTACCGAGTCACACAGCCAATACCCGCACTGCCTAGTTGTGCGACGAGCATCAGAAAATGGTCGTACAATTAAGACCGCAACTTGATACTGGTCGCACAACTGAACTAGACTATAATCTAGTCGCACGACTAACATCACACGCACTACCGAGTCACACAGCCAATACCCGCACTGCCTAGTTGTGCGACGAGCATCAGAAAATAGTCGTACAATTAAGACCGCAACTTGATACTGGTCGCACAACTAAACTACACTATAACCTAGTCGCACGACTAACATCACACGCACTACCGCGTCACACAGCCAAAACCCGCACTGCCTAGTTGTGCGACGAGCATCAGAAAATAGTCGTACAATGAACACCGCAACTTGATGCTGGTCGAACAACTAAACTGCACTATAACCGCACGATAGTCGCACGATTAACATCACACGCACTACCGAGTCACACAGCCAATACCCGCACTGCCTAGTTGTGCGACAAGCATCAGAAAATAGTCGTACAATTAAGACCGCAACTTGATACTGGTCGCACAACTAAACTACACTATAACCTAGTCGCACGACTAACATCACACGCACTACCGCGTCACACAGCCAAAACCCGCACTGCCTAGTTGTGCGACGAGCATCGGAAAATAGCCGTACAATGAACACCGCAACTTGATGCTGGTCGAACAACTAAACTACACTATAACCGCACGATAGTCGCACGATTAACATCACACGCACTACCGAGTCACACAGCCAATACCCGCACTGCCTAGTTGTGCGACGAGCATCAGAAAATGGTCGTACAATTAAGACCGCAACTTGATACTGGTCGCACAACTGAACTAGCCAAACCAGAATCAAGGCGAAAAGTGACCTCTACCTCAAAAAGTGACTTTTTCCCGAATTTGGGTCTTCCCCCCCTTCCCCCCCTCGGGGGTACACTATCTCCCCCTCCGAAAAAAACGGGGGGTCCGCTATCTCCCCCTCCGGACCAGGAACTACACTGTCTTGACCCCCTAAGGGTTAACACGATAGGTACCTCTTTGTGGTGGGAATCCGACATTGTCCTCCTTGGGGTGGTTCCCCCAAGCCACTACAGTGGGTGCGGGCCTATTTACCTCACCTGAGTCTTGCGTGAAAAAAATAAAAAAGAAAAAGAAGAAAAGAGGTAGAAAAGTCACGGAGCAAAGAAAGCGCGCGAACGGACAGCCAATCAGCAGCTACATAAGCGCTGCCCGCAAGGCACACGCGCGCGAATTCAAAATTAACACATGCAAAGTGAAAGACCATTGCCTGCATTGCCTTGAAAGCCTGCATTGATGCAATTTTGTTGTTGCCCCAATGATGCAATTTTGTTGTTGCCTCAAAAACAATCAAAACAACAAACCACATTAACCACAAACCACACACCGCAAACCTGAACTCGAACAGAAATTTTACCACTTTTGGGTGACCCAAAAAACCGGTTTTTACAGGGTGGACCGATCTGAACTTTTCACACTTCTTTGACCTCCAGACGGACTCTGAAAAACAGTAAAAACATCGCTCAACCCAAACCACATTAAACCGCGCCAACCTCGCAAACCTGAACTCGAACACAAATTTTACCACTTTTTGGGTGACCCAAAAACCCGTTTTTACAGGGTGGACCAATCTGAAGTTTTCATCACTTTCAAACCCGCAGACAGGCTCTCCAAACCAATCAAAATATCAACCAAAACAAGTCACACACGGTCAGAGTAATGCTCACAAAAAACATTAGTTGTCCGACTAACCACCAAAAACTAAGTGAAACATCACCGGCCGTTTTCTCGCGATAGAAGCGATATTATTTTTTTGTACATAGATGGGCACGGTCTCCACGACTAGACGAATCGAACGATATACGACTTGCCCGGCCTGATTCAGGATCCTTTGCGCGGTTGTCATCTGTCCCACTTTATGTAGCCGCCGGACACACAAATTTTCGGGTGGCTGAAAAACACCTTTCTACTGGGTGGATCGAGCTGAAATTTTCAGCGTTTTGTAACGGCTGGACTCCCACTCCAAAACAATCAAAACATCATTAAAAACCAATCACACGTCACCACGCCAGAACCCCCGTTTTTAACACACAAGGTATAGGCAAAAACCACTAAATCCAGCCTGGTGATGTTTCACTTGAGAATTTCGAAAAAAAATTTCCGCGGTCTCTCATCCTATCGAACTGTCCTTCCGATAGACATATTACAAACCCCGCAACGCAAAACCGCGATCGTTCGGTTCCCAACCAAGGTATACGGAGGTTAACGGCCGTTAACCCCGTGATAACAACGCAACCAACATCCTTAGGTTACGTTACACTCACGCTGAATAAAACTCGCGCAAGTTTGCTTCGTTTGGGACACTTTATGGCGTCACACACACACACACACATAAAATTGTAGCCATTCGGCTTTTATATTCTTTCGGGTTCCACACAAAGATTTTTGTGTGCACAAACGTAGTGTGTACAAGTTCAAAGGTAAAAATGTGCATTTTCTCGGCGGATCGTGTAACAATCTTTGCTGACGAACACATTTCCCTGATTTCGCAAGGGTGTGCTTGTCCTGGCATTCCTTGTTCTACAGGCACTTTTGAACGGTGTCCGTAACACAAGATTATGTATAATGTGTTGGTGACTAGCGCAAGGCCGAAACATTGTATCAGCAGCGTTTTGCCTTCCGTTGTTGTTGTTGTATTGGGTTTCGGGTGTCAGCTACAGCCCAATGTGTACCAGTTTAAATGTCATGCTGTCTCCCGGCAGACCGCGAATTTTTATACGTCATCTTTGGCCCTAATATGTTTTCATTACGTTACGTCGTCAGTTGCGGAAACCGAATGGGCACCTGAGATTTACTTTTGTGCACCATGTTAGTTATATTATGTTAGCTGGCTGCTCGAGACATCCCCGAGGTCACCCTTTTGCGATTTCACCCAAACAGCACATTTAGCCGCTGCAGTGCAGGCATCAACTTATGGCAGAGAGTTTTTTTTTGGCTCCGTTCCGGTCAATTTATGGTGGTGAGAGAAACGTTAGAATGATCACACTTATACATACGTACAGTATGTATATGTATGTATAGTTGCTTTTACGCTTTGTTACCAGGGTCACTTATAGGTATAGTCCAGCCACGAACTCATGAGACGACTTATTTTGAAGTTGACTTGAACGGATCGAATAATGTTCCGGTTCCACGTATTTCGGAAATGAAAGAAAGAGAAACGCATGTATTTTTTAAAACACGCTCTCCACCTCGGTGCGTAAATTCCCTTTTGACTCCCAAGACATTTGAGTGTTGAACGACGTTGCTGTTCGCGTAAGCACACAACAAATTGAGGTCAGCCAGCTGGAAGTTGTCATCATGTCTCTCGGCCCAATCTCTTTCTTTTGTTTGCGAAAACACCGTGTAGCCGGAGCATTTTTGAATCTGGCCAAGCAAATTCTAAAAAGAGTCGTCTCATGAGCATGTGGTTGGACTATACACCTACATGCTGTGCGTGGTGTGTTTGTTCACTAACTTTGACAAACTGCCGGCCACTGTTTTTGACAGTTTTGTTGGCGGTACATCTCTTGGTAGCTACAAATTTCGGTCCAACTGGTGTGTTGAGCATGTTCAGGACATATTGTATGTTCAAAACGGCAGATCGACCTGTGGTGCCCAGAAACTTATTTTGGTCCCTTTCCTCGCCGTGGAATGGGGCCAGTATTTATTGCCAGCATTGCATTTCAGCTAAAACATTCGACAATGCCATTGGTTGACCTTGTCATTTATTTGATTCGCCGGCAGCAGCAGCCATGCGTGCACGCCGCTGCTAATTTCTGTGTCTGTTTGGCGTTTTGACCGAGTGGTTGTTCGCCTGAACTTTATTTGGACCTATCGCTCCCAAGGAGTCTATGCATTTTTCTCCATAAAATCGTTATCAACAACTGCAGCCATGCCAAAAGCAAAAGCTACGAAGCAGAAAGTGGCCAACTTTATTGAAGGTGAGTGGCGGCATCAGTGATATGTTTCTTTTTTTGTTGGTCGCTGGCTTGTGTGTCCGGTAAAGTGCGGATCTGATGATTGGGGGCAGCGATCAAGAGGAGCCCGCTCCACCTTACGTAGGACTGGACTGAGGCTCAGGTCGTGGGATTTGGCTTCACTTTGGACAGGACCCACTTTTATCGCGTGTCTTCACCACACGGACAATAAGATTCAGCGTCCGTCGAATTCGGCAAGCAACAAAAACACGCTGCACAAAATCAAATTAGCGACAATTTTGCTGAAGAATGCCAAATACCTAATCCCCTACTTGGGACACACTTCATATCTGAGTTTTCAGAACAAAATGATCACACAAGTGGGCCCCATTGTGCGGTCAAGCAGACAAAAATTGCTGAAAATGACCATAGATGGGGGCGGCTCATTCGGAAAACCTCCTGAAGAAGCCCCGTGACCAAATTGAACTCTCTGATTTCCAGCCGACCGATACGAAAGTTGTTCGTGTGCCGCCGGCCTGCTCTGGCTGCTGTCCTGGCTGTTGATTTTCGCCACCTTTCCGTTTTCGATGGCGTTTTGCATGAAGGTTTGGCGTCCGAGGAAGCGGTGACCGGGTGTTTCAATCAGTTTGAAAGACATCAACCGGAGCGAACAAAAACGGGCTGAGTTAAAGAGCCAAACGTAAAGGGTTCAATAGAAAGGGAGCTGGCTTCATCCGTTCCAAGCAGGGTTGGATTAAAAAAAATTTTTATTATCGAACTTTTTTTTAACTTTTTTGAATTTTTAAAAAATTTTTTAAGATTTACTTTTTTTTATTCCGGACCACAAAAATTTCGGTTCTCAACGTGAAAAATTGTCGAACATTTTTGTAAGTATATTTGATTGCACTTGAGAATATAGGAATAGTTCACACCGACCAGGGGGCACTTTCTATTTCGTACAATTATAAAAACTTACAATTTGTAAGTTTTTGGTTTTATCATATCTTTCGATCTCATTGTTTGTGTTAGTTCGACCAGCGTGAAAGTTGCTCCCATGTGCATTGTGAACAACTTTTACGCTGGTCGAAAAAACAGAAACAACGATATCGAATGATATGACCAATTCAAAAATCAACCGTACAATTTGTAACTCGTTACAATTGAAATAGAAAGTGCCCCCTGTTGTGTTCACAAACGGGCAGTAGCGAGGTTATATTTTTTACAATGAGCCAGATAACGTGACAATGCGCGTTGGGGATAACCTGTCCACCATATGTACCAACATCTGTAGATTGTAGTATAAAAAGTGAAGGGAAAGTGATGTCACGGGAAAGGTAAATGATTGGCACATTTTTTAAGCAAAGTTACATGAAAACAGCGGCATAACCCGCGGTGTTGGAACGATAATTTTGGACTTCAAGCAGATTTGACTTCCTAGAATAACTGAATGCGCACATAATGACGGCTGCTCAGGTTGTTTAGTAGAGCCACGGACTGTCTAACGTTGTAATGACATTGTACAGATGCGATATACAAGCGCCGCAGGCGATTTTTTGAGAAAAACAAGCAGAAACATGCATAAAAACATGCATTTTCACCACAAAAAGGGGGAAAATAATAAAAAAAAGTTGTGAAATAATAAAAAAAGTGAACTTACTTTTCTAATTTTTAAAAACCGAAAAAGTGGCGAACTTTTTAAAAAAAAAAAATTTTTTTACAAAAAAATTTTTACTTTTTTTTAACCCAACCCTGGTTCCAAGAGGACGTTTATGTCCGCACTTGTGCATCTGTAAACTGAAAACTGAGCACCAATCTGATAACAAAGCCTTAGCCATGGCCTAAGCCCAAAAGCCACGGTTGTGAAAATATGCGCAACCGTATGTCAAAACGCGCGATAACACGTCATTGTGTTCTTTACGTCTTTATGCTCAAACGTGCATGTTGTTATTACTGAAGCGGACTGTGCCCGATTGGGCTAATGGTTTTGTCGTCAAATCATCTCGTCAAAGAAAGTCGTCGAACACATGAGCCCCAAATGAGCGCGAAAACTAATTCATGTGTTCGACGACCTTATTTGACGACAAGACGCGACGACATGATTTGACCACATTACTATAAGCCCCCGATTGCCCGGTGGCCGCAATTAATGTGCAGGTCAGACCATGGGGTGTGAAAGGACTCATGGAAGGGGTTGCAAAAAGTTCACAAAAAAGTATGTAGACAGAAAAGCTCTGTACTTTTTGCTTTAAAAATTGCACGCTAATGTAGAGGCCTTGGTGTTCGAATTCCGATAGATACATTTCCAGAGCCAAAGTATAACTATACAGAAAAGGCCGCTTTGTAGTTTTCTCATTTCGATACACACGCAACATTTCCTGACGCGCTGATTGGCTGTTAGTCGCGCATGAGCCAATCAACGCGCGATAAAATGTTGCGTGTATCGCAACGAGACAAAGTATAAACTGGCCTTAAATATGGCTAATGCAAACTCCTCCACCCTCCGCACAGAACGTAATGGAGCATGAGCGTATCGTTGTGCTGCGTCTCGGTCGGCTGCTCGGCAAACGACCCAAAGGTCCGGGCATGGTGCTGGTGTTGCCCTGTATCGATGACTACGTATCGGTCGATCTACGAAGTCTCTCAATGGTCGTGCCGCCTCAAGAGGTCGGTCGGGCGCCCTCGTCGTCGGTCGGAAGTGACAGAGAGAAACTCTGCTGCGCGCGCCGGCAATTTTCAAGTTTTTGCATTATAATCCCATTCTTTGGTTTAGGCGTTTAATTATAGGCTGAACAGAGCGACAAGGGCTTGGGGTCAGAGGCATAGCTGCGCTACGTATGTACCATGTACATATGAATACTGGTGTGTTTGTCAAAGCCGCAGCAGATCCCTGAACCACTTCCGGGGCTTGTACACGACACCACACAGGACTGCCCTGGTCAACTGCATATTTATGCTGCCCACAAAGATAGTCATGCGTAAATCGATCGATTGCAGATTCTAACGCGCGACAGTGTCACCGTGACCGTGGATGCGGTCGTCTACTATCGGGTGTCAGATCCGATAATGGCTACGATAAATATAGAGGACGCACACAGCAGCACACGGTTGGGACACATGCTGAAAATAGAGTAACATGTTAAATTAGAATATCATTAGCGCCGTGGGTTTGAAATGCAATGAAGGCAGTGCAGTGTGAAATTTAATGTTGTTGTTTTTTTGGGCACAGCGACTGCACGGTATTTAAACCGATATTTCGAAACCAACACCAACACCAAAACACTGCCTATAGTACTGTAGTCAAATCAAGTCGTCCAATCACAGTGTATTATTTCTCGCGCTCATTTGGGGCTCATGCATTATTGCTTGATTTGATGACAAAATTTGACGACAGTAACGATACGATTTAGCCTTGTGGGCACGCATTGCGTTAGATCTGTGGATGCAGTTTCGGCCCATAATGCCAGACTGCAATGGCGCCCTGGGCTTTGTCAATGACAAAAGCGCCAGTGGTTACCACCATAAACCGAGAATGCTCCAGCTCAACTTTGTAGCACCCAGTGCACTTGACGACAGTACTATTAGCCCAAAACGCTGTTTGTATGTCTGACTGTTTCGCTCCAGGTTTTGCGCTTTTTGAAGTTACTAATACCGTTGCTTATGCCATGATGGGGGAATTTATCAGTTCCGAAATATTGGCGTAAATATCGCGCATTCGTGGGCGCTGTTCGTCTCTTCAAAATATTTGTTTACTACACGAAAAAAGCAGATAAAATGTTTCAGTCTACTGGCCCAGACCACGTTGCGCAACATTCTTGGCATGCGTTCATTGGCCGAAGTGTTATGTCAACGTGATGCAATAGTGACGGCCACACAGGCCATACTTGATGAAGCGACGGATTCGTGGGGCATCAAAGTGGAACGTGTTGAAATGTGCGGTGATGTTTCACGGGGGACCCCGCTTTATTTGTTGACGCTACATGTTGGTTTCCAATTTGAAATTCACATGCCAATGAGGTACGGTGCAGTGTCAATCTGCTGAATGTATAGATTGCGCGTGTATTAACATACCCATTCTGTGATGTTTCGCAAGCATGTATATTAACGTAGCCAATTTACAGGATGGACGTTCGCATTCCGTACAATCTGCAACGAGCGATGGCCGCTGAGGCTGAGGCAGCACGCGAGGCCAAAGCCAAGGTACTGTCAGCTGACTATGACACATTTTTGAAGAAGGTGTTTGAGCGGGTGGCGTCACTCCATGGACAGTTTCAAACTGGATGATTGTGATTATAATTGCTGATTCTAATGTCGTTGACGTACATAATGTATACATCAGATATTGGCAGTCGACATCTGCCACATGCCGTGTTTCCTGCGCTGTTGCGCACCGTATCGACTGCGAACGTCAACCACCTGCGTTGATGACATTAAAATTAGCCATCATAATTCGGCTCGGTTTTCTGCTGCGATTATCTCACCAGGCCCGTTTTGAAATTTGTTTTGATATCTCTGTCACTTTTGCAACCGCTGAGAGAAAGTTGGTTTACTGTAGCCGTTTGAGATCGGAATGCTGTAAGCTAGCTAACTAGCAAATCTCGAAATATGCAAAACATGTCCAAGAGACCGGCGGGACCTTAGTTGTCTCGACCCAAGTCGAAGTGTGCACATTTTATCTGCCAATTTCCGCAGGTGGTGGCGGCTGAGGGTGAGCGCAAAGCCAGCCGTTCGCTTCGCGAGGCCGCGCAAATCATCGGTCAGCAACCCGGCGCCCTCCAACTTCGCTACCTTCAATCGCTGGCAGCGTTGTCGAGCGAAGAGAATCAAACGGTCGTGTTCCCAATGCCTGTGGATCTGATCAAATTGTGGGTGTCGAGGGTGGAAAACGAGACGAAAATGCTGGATCAGGAACAGAAACGGGTGGAGACGGTCAGGGCCGAGTTGGCGAAAATCAAGGACACACTTGGACTGGCGGCAGCATTGGACAAAACGTCGGCCGCTGCGAGGAAAATCACGTTCTCTGATACGTTCTAAGTGCGCTGAAGGTCACGTGACTGGTCATTGAGTGCTCAATGTGTGCGGGAGAGAGATCTCGGGTTGGGTAATTTCGAAGTGGTTGACGCAAGTCGTTTCGAAAACACTACCTTGTTCGCGACGATATACAAAAACGCTAATTGACTGTGGTACCATGACGTGCGCGAACGTGAGTTGTGTCAACCACTTTCCAGTATGCGTGTCTGGTTGAGTTTGTGTGCGATGACAACAAAACAGCGCCGTTGTTTTTTTCCAGGTGATTTGAGTGATTCGTCTCCGATAATTGTGTTCAACGACAACATAATAAATACACAGTACTTGCCAAATATGTCAATGTTGTAAGCAATAAACATACCAGCGATCATAGTATGTATATGCGCTTCCTGCAACAAGAACAAGACTTTCGCAAACAACAATCGCAGATTCACTGCTGAGAGCACCGAAAAGGGATAAGGCTTGTAGTAATGTCGTCAAATCACCGCGTCAAATCATTTCATCAAATCATATGTATGTATTATTTTCTCGCGTTTGTTTGGGGCTCAGAGGTATTATTGCTTGATTTGACGAAAAGATTTGACGAAATGATTTGACGACAAAAGTATTAGCCAGCGATACCACAACTTAAAGGGGAAATTGCACATTCCTAATCGCCTTTCAAACTCTACAAGTGTTTAGACAGTCGTGTGGGCATCATAAAAGTCAAATCACTTGGTACAAACTCTCAAACATGTACCCAGGAGAAGCAGTTTAAAGGGAACAATCGGGAAGAAAATTCGGCGCGGACCGGCCGAATTTCCACCTGCGCATTCAGGCAAATTGCCTGATCAAAAAAGCTGTCAAGGCGACAGAATGTTTCGCACGATTCTTGAAACTCACTAACTATAGAATTTCGCTTTTCTTTATATTTCGAATTTCGACGAATTGTTCCAGCGTGACAAGCAGAGCATGAAACATTTAGCAGACACGCTGGAACAATTCGTCGAAATTCGAAATATAAAGAAAAGCGAAATTCTATAGTTAGTGAGTTTCAAGAATCGTGCGAAACATTCTGTCGCCTTGACAGCTTTTTGACCAGGCAATTTGCCTGAATGCGCAGGTAGAAATTCGGCCGGTCCGCGCCGAATTTTGTTCCCAGTGGCTTGTCTTAAACGGAATCTCCTGGGTACATGTTTGAGAGTTTGTACCAAATTATTTGATTTTTGTGATGCCCACATTGCTGTCCAAACACTTGTAAAACTTGAAAGGCGATTAGGAATGAGCAATTTCCCCTTTAATGTAGCTGCATTCTATTTTCGTGCAAAGTGTGGTTCTTCTCGCAGTTTGTCTTCATCTCAATTTTCTGTTGACGAAAATTTATACAACCACATAAATCGACGGACTAGTTGCTGTCTTGTGAACGTGTTTTGCACAAAAGATTACAGATAAATAAGGATACGATTTAGCCTTGTGGGCACGCATTGCGTTAGATCTGTCGTCTGTCTGTCGGTAGGTAAATCGGCGCATTCAACATTGGCATTTCCGTCGACACAGCGACCGAAGAATGATATTACTTGCTCTTTGTGGTCTTTTCTGAACCTGCCTAACGTTCAGTGACTTTTCGGGGAAATTGGTCTGAATTTTCAAGTGTCTCAAAAATTTCAAAACTTTTTCGTTCAATTTTTACTCTATAATGGGTCGGTATACTGGGCCAAAAGTCTTTGAAACTTGGACTTTCGGTTCTAAACAATCAGTTTACGCGCAAATACGCACGAGCCGACAGTCCCAAATTCCAAAAAAGCGCACAAAGTCTGCGCAATGCTACTCACCTCCAAGTATACATGCGGGCTGGAAAAAAACGGTGTTTTTTCGAAAAAGAAAAACCGAAAAAACGTTTTTTTCCGAGGCCTGGAAAATATGTTTTCGTGTTTCCGGAAATTTGTGGAAAAGTGGCAAATTTTGGAAAAAAACGGTTTTTTTCCAAAAATTTTCGAGAAATTTTCCAAGGTCGCGAAATGATGTTGTAAAAACCCCTGTAAATCAGTCCTAAACAGTTCAAAACGAGCACTTCTTAATCTCCAATTGCATTTTTAGCCTGTTTCAGACCATTGCCCGACAAAATTTGATCCAAAATAGCCGTTTTTGGACATTGGATATCCTTAAGTACTGGAAATATTTGGAAAAAACGGTTTTTTCCAAAAATATATTTTGCGGAAAAATACGCAAGTATACATACCTCCAAGCCGTGTCCGGGTGGGCAAAGGGTCGCACGTGGGGGCACATCAGCAAACGATGACGGGCCCCACACGGAAAAACTCCGACGTATAGGTCTGGACTGCTAACGTGACTTTGTTCAGCGTGAGCGTTTCTTACAACTGACAAGAGAGCTACTTTCAACAACGACATCGCAAGCTGCATAGCACCACCGACCTGACAATGCCAGCAAAGTTTATACAGGCGATGGTGAGCAGAACGGGACCCGACCGTTTTGTTCACTATGAATAATGTTCATTTATGCGTGCTACAAGCAGGGTTGGGCAAAAAACGTTTTTTTCAAAAAATCGTTTTTTTTAAAAAAACGTTTTTTTAAAAAAAAACGTTTTTTTTAAAACGCCCAGATGACCAAAATATGCCCCCCAAAAAATTGGAAAACGCTCATGTTTGGAAGAAAACGTGGTTAAATGAAGTAATTCTATGTGTTCTGAGGCAAAATAAACGGGTTTCAACCCTTTTCTAGCGAGTTGCTAAGATCCCATATCAGACCCGCATCGTGGGACCAACTTTGGCCGGGGTCATCACTGAAAGTCAAACTCCGTATATCGACGTATCTCGACAAAGTAAAAATTGGTCGAAAATTTTTTGAAAAAAATGGGACAAAAAATTGATTTTCCTTGATAATCAGGGTACTTTCCCTGAAAAATCAGGGAAAATCAAGGAAATTCAGGATTTAAAAAAAAACGGAAAACGACCCAGGCGTTTTTTTTAAAAAAAAACGTCGTTTTTTTAAGAAAAAACGCCGTCGTTTTTTTTGCCCAACCTGGCTACAAGCACTACGACTTTTGTATAATTTTCACCATTTGGAGCACAGCATGCAATCATTGCATGAATTTGAGGACTGTTTCATCAGAACGATTCACCGTTTGTCGGGGTTCACTGCGTGGAGGTATTCGCTGTTTGATTGTATACGCTCCTATATGTGTGTTTAAGTGTGCCTTTGCTCGAACAACAGTCATCGGTTTGTCAGCCACTTTTGTCACTCCACATGGCTAAGTTCTGCTCAGTGCACTTTCAAGAACGCACATCCCCAAGATGAGTCGAGTTTTTAGCGTTTCGCGCGACAAAAACCTGTCGGCATAAGTCGATGACACGTATTTTCAGGCTTGCGAACATGCTCTTTCCATTTCTGACACATTCTGGGTGTCAGCAGTTGTCTGATACAACAATCTGAATAATTTGCGTGTTTGGCAAATTTATTCTGTTGCTTTTTTAAGGGTGGTCGGCGGAAAGTAACAACCGTGTAGCGCACCATGGTCAATACCACAACTTCGTGTTCATCGTTTTCGTTTAATTTCATTTAATTTCATGGGTAGAAGCAATGTCTGACAGTACATGACGAACGAATGTGAAACAGAACTTTTCAGATCAGGTTTGAATAATATAGTGACCCAGATACACATAGAATATGGAGAAAATGAAGAATAATAAAAGTGCTATGATACATGAGAAGTACAAAGACTAGGATTGAGGATCGGTGCAACAAGTTTCATATTTCAGTGAAACAAAAAATCCAAAACCAAACGAGAAAAACCAGAAGACGATCAAGATATAATAGATACAAAATAGATGCAATGGCACATTGTCTTTTTTGTCGCTCATGCTAAAATAGTGAAAGGTATTAAAGAACAGAGAGAGGCTTTACAAATATCACATCAACTGAACCGTAAACACACGAAATATACATGCATACATACCATACCGGCACAATTAAGCTGTGCTCAGCCGATAAAAATGCTTTTGTCGGAGGCAGCAGACATGCGGGGTAATCGCTGCTGCTTGGGGGCGAGGCACCATGATATTCCTCACCGCGCGCGCCCAGCCCGCACACAAAGCAAGGCCAAACAGGTGTGTCAGCGGGAAAGAGGCGAAAGTCATCGCAATAATTAACCGTGACTGCGTGCGAACGCGATTGAAAAAAAGAACAAGAACTTGGCGTTCATGGTTATGCGTCAAATAAGCCAATCACTGTAATAAGATGGTCTTTTTGAATACAAACTCACAGATGTTCCCATTTAGATCTGTAAATTTTTCTCAATCCACGATTAGTACACGTGGTTGAACCAACTTTGCCTCCCGATCCTGTTAGCTACACGGAAGGCTGTACCTAAATGCGATAAGTACTAGCCGAATGCTAGGAAAGTTAGCATCTTTTGGAGAAACGCCCTCATTTGTCAAATCTCAACTACGTATGTATAGGCATGCCGCTCATGTGTATGCCATTAGCATTGCCGCAAAAAGCCCGTTTTACCTAGGTTTGAAGTTTGTGAATCGATAAACTGCACATCAAACTTGAGCCAGCAAGCTGAGCGCGCACTACTCAGAAATCTCGATCTTGCAGCTGCCGGATATGATATCGTGGGCAAGATCTCAGTGCACTCAACACACGAAACAAATTTCGTGTTGTTTATTGTTTAATTTTTATTTTTTTTACAAATTAATATGAATAAAGAGAATTCACCATTATTATGCACGAGACCATTCCAGTTTAGTAACGGGATCACAAATTCACGTGGCAATACAACGGGAGGGATTCAATTATTTCAAGACCGTAGCAAATCCATTTCTGCCCTTCTGGACTGCATCAGCCTGTGCTTGTTTCGTTGAGCGCGCACTGGCCAAAACACAGACAGATAGTGCTTGCCAATTGATTTTAGCTATGTTTGAAATCACGCAACCGAAAAGAAAACCCAGGCAAAAAGAAGCGCGTAATTGTAATCTGCCTTTTCCTGCTACTTGCGACCACTAAACAACGATTTGGAGAGAACTGCAACATTCGACCTAATAACCGATCAGCTGCACTGTCAACTGAGCAACGAAAGCGAGTGCAGCCCCGGCCCTACACGCCGACTATAAACCGATCAATAGTGCACAGCTGGCCCCACATCGCCACGGTGCAGGGAGAATGCCACATGAAGACATCACATCAGAAAAACGACTTGTTCGCGAACTTCTTAAAAGTCACTGTATCGATTGAAAATGGCCAGCGAGTACCACCGCATCATAAACAAACCAAAGGTCAGTTGGTGCATGCTGTGCCTAAATATTTGCACTGTTGCGCTCTTAATTTGCAGAGAAGTATAACAACGTAGACGAAACATATTAGGAGTACTACATCGTGTTCGGCGAGACACGAGATAATTTTAATCCAAACGCAGAATATCGTTCAGGAGCAAATCTTCGCGTACGCGCCCACATCGCCATTACAGTTTTCCATTGCTCGGCGCTCACTCCCAAGTCGCGAGGGCCAAGCGTTAGCGCGCGTGGCGCGCTTTGAGTATCCGTCATTCGTGTCCATCTCCATTGCAGTTTTCCATTGCTTGGCGCTCACTCCAAAGTCGCGAGCGCCAAGCGTTAGCGCGCGTGGCGCGCTTTGAGTATCCGTCATTCGTGTCCATCTCCATTGCAGTTTTCCATTGCTTGGCGCTCACTCCAAAGTCGCGAGCGCCAAGCGTTAGCGCGCGTGGCGCGCTTTGAGTGTCCGTCATTCGTGTCCATCTCCATTGCAGTTTTCCATTGCTTGGCGCTCACTCCAAAGTCGCGAGCGCCAAGCGTTAGCGCGCGTGGCGCGCTTTGAGTGTCCGTCATTCGTGTCCATCTCCATTGCAGTTTTCCATTGCTTGGCGCTCACTCCAAAGTCGCGAGCGCCAAGCGTTAGCGCGCGTGGCGCGCTTTGAGTGTCCGTCATTCGTGTCCATCTCCATTGCAGTTTTCCATTGCTTGGCGCTCACTCCAAAGTCGCGAGCGCCAAGCGTTAGCGCGCGTGGCGCGCTTTGAGTGTCCGTCATTCGTGTCCATCTCCATTGCAGTTTTCCATTGCTTGGCGCTCACTCCAAAGTCGCGAGCGCCAAGCGTTAGCGCGCGTGGCGCGCTTTGAGTGTCCGTCATTCGTGTCCATCTCCATTGCAGTTTTCCATTGCTTGGCGCTCACTCCAAAGTCGCGAGCGCCAAGCGTTAGCGCGCGTGGCGCGCTTTGAGTGTCCGTCATTCGTGTCCATCTCCATTGCAGTTTTCCATTGCTTGGCGCTCACTCCAAAGTCGCGAGCGCCAAGCGTTAGCGCGCGTGGCGCGCTTTGAGTGTCCGTCATTCGTGTCCATCTCCATTGCAGTTTTCCATTGCTTGGCGCTCACTCCAAAGTCGCGAGCGCCAAGCGTTAGCGCGCGTGGCGCGCTTTGAGTGTCCGTCATTCGTGTCCATCTCCATTGCAGTTTTCCATTGCTTGGCGCTCACTCCAAAGTCGCGAGCGCCAAGCGTTAGCGCGCGTGGCGCGCTTTGAGTGTCCGTCATTCGTGTCCATCTCCATTGCAGTTTTCCATTGCTTGGCGCTCACTCCAAAGTCGCGAGCGCCAAGCGTTAGCGCGCGTGGCGCGCTTTGAGTGTCCGTCATTCGTGTCCATCTCCATTGCAGTTTTCCATTGCTTGGCGCTCACTCCAAAGTCGCGAGCGCCAAGCGTTAGCGCGCGTGGCGCGCTTTGAGTGTCCGTCATTCGTGTCCATCTCCATTGCAGTTTTCCATTGCTTGGCGCTCACTCCAAAGTCGCGAGCGCCAAGCGTTAGCGCGCGTGGCGCGCTTTGAGTGTCCGTCATTCGTGTCCATCTCCATTGCAGTTTTCCATTGCTTGGCGCTCACTCCAAAGTCGCGAGCGCCAAGCGTTAGCGCGCGTGGCGCGCTTTGAGTGTCCGTCATTCGTGTCCATCTCCATTGCAGTTTTCCATTGCTTGGCGCTCACTCCAAAGTCGCGAGCGCCAAGCGTTAGCGCGCGTGGCGCGCTTTGAGTGTCCGTCATTCGTGTCCATCTCCATTGCAGTTTTCCATTGCTTGGCGCTCACTCCAAAGTCGCGAGCGCCAAGCGTTAGCGCGCGTGGCGCGCTTTGAGTGTCCGTCATTCGTGTCCATCTCCATTGCAGTTTTCCATTGCTTGGCGCTCACTCCAAAGTCGCGAGCGCCAAGCGTTAGCGCGCGTGGCGCGCTTTGAGTGTCCGTCATTCGTGTCCATCTCCATTGCAGTTTTCCATTGCTTGGCGCTCACTCCAAAGTCGCGAGCGCCAAGCGTTAGCGCGCGTGGCGCGCTTTGAGTGTCCGTCATTCGTGTCCATCTCCATTGCAGTTTTCCATTGCTTGGCGCTCACTCCAAAGTCGCGAGCGCCAAGCGTTAGCGCGCGTGGCGCGCTTTGAGTGTCCGTCATTCGTGTCCATCTCCATTGCAGTTTTCCATTGCTTGGCGCTCACTCCAAAGTCGCGAGCGCCAAGCGTTAGCGCGCGTGGCGCGCTTTGAGTGTCCGTCATTCGTGTCCATCTCCATTGCAGTTTTCCATTGCTTGGCGCTCACTCCAAAGTCGCGAGCGCCAAGCGTTAGCGCGCGTGGCGCGCTTTGAGTGTCCGTCATTCGTGTCCATCTCCATTGCAGTTTTCCATTGCTTGGCGCTCACTCCAAAGTCGCGAGCGCCAAGCGTTAGCGCGCGTGGCGCGCTTTGAGTGTCCGTCATTCGTGTCCATCTCCATTGCAGTTTTCCATTGCTTGGCGCTCACTCCAAAGTCGCGAGCGCCAAGCGTTAGCGCGCGTGGCGCGCTTTGAGTGTCCGTCATTCGTGTCCATCTCCATTGCAGTTTTCCATTGCTTGGCGCTCACTCCAAAGTCGCGAGCGCCAAGCGTTAGCGCGCGTGGCGCGCTTTGAGTGTCCGTCATTCGTGTCCATCTCCATTGCAGTTTTCCATTGCTTGGCGCTCACTCCAAAGTCGCGAGCGCCAAGCGTTAGCGCGCGTGGCGCGCTTTGAGTGTCCGTCATTCGTGTCCATCTCCATTGCAGTTTTCCATTGCTTGGCGCTCACTCCAAAGTCGCGAGCGCCAAGCGTTAGCGCGCGTGGCGCGCTTTGAGTGTCCGTCATTCGTGTCCATCTCCATTGCAGTTTTCCATTGCTTGGCGCTCACTCCAAAGTCGCGAGCGCCAAGCGTTAGCGCGCGTGGCGCGCTTTGAGTGTCCGTCATTCGTGTCCATCTCCATTGCAGTTTTCCATTGCTTGGCGCTCACTCCAAAGTCGCGAGCGCCAAGCGTTAGCGCGCGTGGCGCGCTTTGAGTGTCCGTCATTCGTGTCCATCTCCATTGCAGTTTTCCATTGCTTGGCGCTCACTCCAAAGTCGCGAGCGCCAAGCGTTAGCGCGCGTGGCGCGCTTTGAGTGTCCGTCATTCGTGTCCATCTCCATTGCAGTTTTCCATTGCTTGGCGCTCACTCCAAAGTCGCGAGCGCCAAGCGTTAGCGCGCGTGGCGCGCTTTGAGTGTCCGTCATTCGTGTCCATCTCCATTGCAGTTTTCCATTGCTTGGCGCTCACTCCAAAGTCGCGAGCGCCAAGCGTTAGCGCGCGTGGCGCGCTTTGAGTGTCCGTCATTCGTGTCCATCTCCATTGCAGTTTTCCATTGCTTGGCGCTCACTCCAAAGTCGCGAGCGCCAAGCGTTAGCGCGCGTGGCGCGCTTTGAGTGTCCGTCATTCGTGTCCATCTCCATTGCAGTTTTCCATTGCTTGGCGCTCACTCCAAAGTCGCGAGCGCCAAGCGTTAGCGCGCGTGGCGCGCTTTGAGTGTCCGTCATTCGTGTCCATCTCCATTGCAGTTTTCCATTGCTTGGCGCTCACTCCAAAGTCGCGAGCGCCAAGCGTTAGCGCGCGTGGCGCGCTTTGAGTGTCCGTCATTCGTGTCCATCTCCATTGCAGTTTTCCATTGCTTGGCGCTCACTCCAAAGTCGCGAGCGCCAAGCGTTAGCGCGCGTGGCGCGCTTTGAGTGTCCGTCATTCGTGTCCATCTCCATTGCAGTTTTCCATTGCTTGGCGCTCACTCCAAAGTCGCGAGCGCCAAGCGTTAGCGCGCGTGGCGCGCTTTGAGTGTCCGTCATTCGTGTCCATCTCCATTGCAGTTTTCCATTGCTTGGCGCTCACTCCAAAGTCGCGAGCGCCAAGCGTTAGCGCGCGTGGCGCGCTTTGAGTGTCCGTCATTCGTGTCCATCTCCATTGCAGTTTTCCATTGCTTGGCGCTCACTCCAAAGTCGCGAGCGCCAAGCGTTAGCGCGCGTGGCGCGCTTTGAGTGTCCGTCATTCGTGTCCATCTCCATTGCAGTTTTCCATTGCTTGGCGCTCACTCCAAAGTCGCGAGCGCCAAGCGTTAGCGCGCGTGGCGCGCTTTGAGTGTCCGTCATTCGTGTCCATCTCCATTGCAGTTTTCCATTGCTTGGCGCTCACTCCAAAGTCGCGAGCGCCAAGCGTTAGCGCGCGTGGCGCGCTTTGAGTGTCCGTCATTCGTGTCCATCTCCATTGCAGTTTTCCATTGCTTGGCGCTCACTCCAAAGTCGCGAGCGCCAAGCGTTAGCGCGCGTGGCGCGCTTTGAGTGTCCGTCATTCGTGTCCATCTCCATTGCAGTTTTCCATTGCTTGGCGCTCACTCCAAAGTCGCGAGCGCCAAGCGTTAGCGCGCGTGGCGCGCTTTGAGTGTCCGTCATTCGTGTCCATCTCTGCCAAGCGTTAGCGCGCGTAGCGCGCTTTGAGTGTCCGTCATTCGTGTCCATCTCCATTGCAGTTTTCCATT
>JASAMV010008475.1:0-38135 GCA_030248065.1 Rhynchonema sp. JSB1_4
CTGCGAAAACATGGACAGAGTGCCTGATAGAAGCGGCGATTCTTAGAACTGAGAAGAATGACGACTCGTGTGGAGTAACCGACAGAAATTGACAAAATTCAACGCAAGTGTGAATTTCAACCCGAAATCCTCTATGATCGAAACAGCGAAACAAATGGGCAGAGTGCCTGGTAGAAAAGGCAACTTTTAGCAATGAGAAGAGTGACTACTATGGAGCGAGACAGGCTGAAACTGATACAACGCAACGCAAATGAGCGTGGCGACTTAATATGTTCCAAGTTTGCACGAGCGAAAAAAAATGGACAGAGTGACTGGTAGAAAATGTGACGACTTGTGCAGCAAGAACGACTGATGCTGATACAACGCAGCGAAAATGAGCCTGGCGACCCGAAATTTTCTACGTTTGCGCGAGCGAAAAAATGGGCAGAGTTCCTTGTAGCAGAGACAACTTTTAGCACTGAGAAGAGTGTCGACTCGAGTGGAGTAACCGACAGAAACTGACAAAATTCAACGCAAGTGTGAATTTCGACCCGAATCCTTCTATGTTTGAAACAGCGAAAAAATGGGCAGAGTGCCTGGTAGAAAATGCAACTCTTAGCAATGAGAAGAGTGACGACTATCGAGCGAGACAGAATGAGACTGATGCAACGCAACGCAAGTGAGCGTGGCGACCCAAAATTTGTATGTTTTAGGAAAGAAAAAAATGGGCAGAGTGCTTGGTAGAAAAGACAATTTTTTAGCAATGAGAAGAGTGACGACTTTTCCAACGAGTCCGACTGAAACTGATACAACGCAAAGCAAGTTAGCGTGGCGACCCGAAACTTTTTGTGTTTGCACGAGCGAAAAAAATGGGCAGAGTGCATGCTAGAAAAGACAACTTTTTTAGCAATGAGAAGAGTGACGACTCTTGCAGCGGGTCCGACTGAAACTAATACAACGCAGTGCAAATGAGCCTGGCGACCCGAAATTTTCTATGATTGCGCGAGCGAAAAAATGGGCAGAGTTCCTGGCAGCAAAGACAACTTTTAGCACTGAGAAGAGTGACGACTTGTGTGGAGTAACCGGCAGAAACTGACAAAGTTCAACGCAAGTGTGAATTTCGACCCGAAACCTTCTATGTTTGAAACAGCGAAAAAAATGGGCAGTGTGCCTCGTAGAAAAAGGCAACTTTTAGCAATGAGAAGAGTGACGACACTTGCAGTGAGTCTGAATGAAAATGATACAACGCAACGCAAGTGCGCGTTGCGACCCGAAATTTGTCTGCTTGCAGGAAATAAAAAAAGTGGGCAGAGTGCCTGATAGAAAAGGCAACTTTTACCAATGAGAAGAGTGACTACTATGGAGCGAGACAGACTGAAACTGATGCAACGCAGTGCAAGTGAGCGTGGCGACCCAAAATTTGTATGTTTTTAGGAAAGAAAAAAATGGGCAGAGTGCCTGGTAGAAAAGGCAACTTTTAGCAATGTGAAGAGTGACGACTATGGAGCGAGTCAGACTGAAACTGATACAACGCAACGCAAGTGAGCGTGGCGACCCAAAATTTGTATGTTTGTAGGAAAGAAAAAAATGGGCAGAGTGCCTGGTTGAAAAGGCAACTTTTTGCAATGAGAAGAGTGACGACTCTTGCAGCGAGTCCGACTGAAACTGATACAACGCAAAGCAAGTTAGCGTGGCGACCCGAAACTTTTTTGCTTGCACGAGCGAAAAAAATGGGCAGAGTGCATGGTAGAAAAGACAATTTTTTAGCAATGAGAAGAGTGACGACTCTTGCAGCGGGTCCGACTGAAACTGATACAACGCAGCGCAAATGAGCCTGGCGACCCGAAATTTTCTATGTCTGCGCGAGCGAAACAATGGGCAGGATTCCTGGCAGCAAAGACAACTTTTAGCACTGAGAAGAGTGACGACTCGTGTGGAGTAAACGGCAGAAACTGACAAAGTTCAACGCAAGTGTGAATTTCTACCCGAATCCTTCTATGTTTGAAACAGCGAAAAAATGGGCAGAGTGCCTGGTAGAAAAGGCAACTTTTAGCAATGAGAAGAGTGACTACTATGGAGCGAGACAGACTGAAACTGATGCAACGCAATGCAAGTGAGCGTGGCGACCCAAAATTTGTATGTTTTTAGGAAAGAAAAAAATGGGCAGAGTGCCTGGTAGAAAAGGCAACTTTTAGCAATGTGAAGAGTGACGACTATGGAGCGAGTCAGACTGAAACTGATACAACGCAACGCAAGTGAGCGTGGCGACCCAAAATTTGTATGTTTGTAGGAAAGAAAAAAATGGGCAGAGTGCCTGGTTGAAAAGGCAACTTTTTAGCAATGAGAAGAGTGACGACTCTTGCAGCGAGTCCGACTGAAACTGATACAACACGCAAAGCAAGTTAGCGTGGCGACCCGAAACTTTTTTGCTTGCACGAGCGAAAAAAATGGGCAGAGTGCATGGTAGAAAAGACAATTTTTTTAGCAATGAGAAGAGTGACGACTCTTGCAGCGGGTCCGACTGAAACTGATACAACGCAGCGCAAATGAGCCTGGCGACCCGAAATTTTCTATGTCTGCGCGAGCGAAACAATGGGCAGGATTCCTGGCAGCAAAGACAACTTTTAGCACTCAGAAGAGTGACGACTCGTGTGGAGTAACCGGCAGAAACTGACAAAGTTCAACGCAGGTGTGAATTTCTACCCGAATCCTTCTATGTTTGAAACAGCGAAAAAATGGGCAGAGTGCCTGGTAGAAAAGGCAACTTTTAGCAATGAGAAGAGTGACTACTATGGAGCGAGACAGACTGAAACTGATGCAACGCAATGCAAGTGAGCGTGGCGACCCAAAATTTGTATGTTTTTAGGAAAGAAAAAATGGGCAGAGTGCCTGGTAGAAAAGGCAACTTTTAGCAATGAGAAGAGTGACGACTCTTGCAGCGGGTCCGACTGAAACTGATTCAACGCAAAGCAAGTTAGCGTGGCGGCCCGAATCTTTTTGTGTTTGCACGAGCGAAAAAATGGACAGAGTGCCTGGTAGAAACGGCATCTTTTAGCAATGAGAAGAGTGACGACTTGTGCAGCAAGAACGACTGATGTTGATAAAACGCAGCGCAAACGAGCCTGGCGACCCGAAATTATCTATGTTTGCGCGAGCGAAAAAATGGGCAGAGTTCCTGGCAGCAAAGACAACTTTTAGCACTGAGAAGAGTGACGACTCGTGTGGAGTAACCGGCAGAAACTGACAAAATTCAAAGCAAGTGTGAATTTCGACCCGAAACCTTCAATGTTTGAAACAGCGAAAAAAATGGGCAGTGTGCCTGGTAGAAAAAGGCAACTTTTAGCAATGAGAAGAGTGACGACTCTTGCAGTGAGTCCGAATGAAACTGATATAACGCAACGCAAGTGAGCGTTGCGACCCGAAATTTGTCTGTTTGCAGGAAATAAAAAAATGGGCAGAGTGCCTGATAGAAAAGGCCAATTTTATCAATGAGAAGAGTGACGACTCGAGTGGAGTATCCGACAGAAACTGACAAAATTCAACGCAAGTGTGAATTTCGACCCGAATCCTTCTATGTTTGAAACAGCGAAAAAATGGGCAGAGTGCCTGGTAGAAAAACCAACTCTTAGCAATGAGAAGAGTGACTACTATGGAGCGAGACAGACTGAAACCGATACAACGCAATGCAAGTGAGCGTGGCGACCCAAAATTTGTATGTTTTTAGGAAAGAAAAAAATGGGCAGAGTGCCTGGTAGAAAAGGCAACTTTTAGCAATGTGAAGAGTGACGACTCTTGCAGCGGGTCCGACTGAAACTGATTCAACGCAAAGCAAGTTAGCGTGGCGGCCCGAATCTTTTTGTGTTTGCACGAGCGAAAAAATGGACAGAGTGCCTGGTAGAAACGGCATCTTTTAGCAATGAGAAGAGTGACGACTTGTGCAGCAAGAACGACTGATGTTGATAAAACGCAGCGCAAACGAGCCTGGCGACCCGAAATTATCTATGATTGCGCGAGCGAAAAAAATGGGCAGAGTTCCTGGCAGCAAAGACAACTTTTAGCACTGAGAAGAGTGACGACTCGTGTGGAGTCTTGTTGTCTGTTTGCAGGAAATAAAAAAATGGGCAGAGTGCCTGATAGAAAAGGCCAATTTTATCAATGAGAAGAGTGACGACTCGAGTGGAGTATCCGACAGAAACTGACAAAATTCAACGCAAGTGTGAATTTCGACCCGAATCCTTCTATGTTTGAAACAGCGAAAAAATGGGCAGAGTGCCTGGTAGAAAAGGCAACTTTTAGCAATGAGAAGAGTGACTACTATGGAGCGAGACAGACTGAAACTGATGCAACGCAACGCAAGTGAGCGTGGCGACCCAAAATTTGTATGTTTTTAGGAAAGAAAAAATGGGCAGAGTGCCTGGTAGAAAAGGCAACTTTTAGCAATGAGAAGAGTGACGACTCTTGCAGCGGGTCCGACTGAAACTGATACAACGCAAAGCAAGTTAGCGTGGCGGCCCGAATCATTTTGTGTTTGCACGAGCGAAAAAAATGGACAGAGTGCCTGGTAGAAACGGCATCTTTTAGCAATGAGAAGAGTGACGACCTGTGCAGCAAGAACGACTGATGTTGACACAACGCAGCGCAAACGAGCCTGGCGACCCGAAATTTTCTATGTTTGCGCGAGCGAAAAAATGGGCAGAGTTCCTGGCAGCAAAGACAACTTTTAGCACTGAGAAGAGTGACGACTCGTGTGGAGTAACCGGCAGAAACTGACAAAATTCAACGCAAGTGTGAATTTCGACCCGAAACCTTCTATGTTTGAAACAGCGAAAAAAATGGGCAGTGTGCCTGGTAGAAAAAGGCAACTTTTAGCAATGAGAAGAGTGACGACTCTTGCAGTGAGTCCGAATGAAACTGATATAACGCAACGCAAGTGAGCGTTGCGACCCGAAATTTGTCTGTCTGCAGGAAATAAAAAAAATGGGCAGAGTGCCTGATAGAAAAGGCCAATTTTATCAATGAGAAGAGTGACGACTCGAGTGGAGTATCCGACAGAAACTGACAAAATTCAACGCAAGTGTGAATTTCGACCCGAATCCTTCTATGTTTGAAACAGCGAAAAAATGGGCAGAGTGCCTGGTAGAAAAGGCAACTTTTAGCAATGAGAAGAGTGACTACCATGGAGCGAGACAGACTGAAACTGATGCAACGCAATGCAAGTGAGCGTGGCGACCCAAAATTTTTATGTTTTTAGGAAAGAAAAAAATGGGCAGAGTGCCTGGTAGAAAAGGCAACTTTTTAGCAATGAGAAGAGTGACGACTTTTCCAACGAGTCCGACTAAAACTGATACAACCCAAAGCAAGTTAGCGTGGCGACCCGAAACTTTTTGTGTTTGCACGAGCGAAAAAAAATGGGCAGAGTGCATGGTAGAAAAGACAACTTTTTTAGCAATGAGAAGAGTGACGACTCTTGCAGCGGGTCCGACTGAAACTGATACAACGCAGCGCAAATGAGCCTGGCGACCCGAAATTTTCTATGTTTGCGCGAGCGAAAAAATGGGCAGAGTTCCTGGCAGCAAAGACAACTTTTAGCACTGAGAAGAGTGACGACTCGTGTGGAGTAACCGGCAGAAACTGACAAAGTTCAACGCCAGTGTGAATTTCGACCCGAAACCTTCTATGTTTGAAACAGCGAAAAAAATGGGCAGTGTGCCTGGTAGAAAAAGGCAACTTTTAGCAATGAGAAGAGTGACGACTCTTGCAGTGAGTCCGAATGAAACTGATACAACGCAACCAAGTGAGCGTTGGACCCGAAATTTGTCTGTTTGCAGGAAAAAAAAAGAAGTCTATAAAAAGCAACTTTACCAAAGAAGAGTGACGACTGAGTGGAGCAACCGACAGAACTGACAATTACGCGTTTTCCGTCCTTCTATGTTTGAAACCGATGGGCTGTAGCTTTTAGCATAGAAGGTGACCGGAGAGCAATGAAACTATAAACCGCAATGACCCAAATTTGTATGTTTTTAGGAAAGAAAAAAGGGCAGAGTGCCTGGTAGAAAAGGCAACTTTTTAGCAAAAGAAAAGTGACGACTTTTCCAGCGAGTCCGACGAAACGATACAACGCAACGCAAATGAGCGTGGTGACTTAATATGTTCCATGTTTGCACGAGCGAAAAAAATGGACAGAGTGACTGGTAGAAAAACGACTTTGCAGCAAGAAGACTATCTGATACAAGCAGCGAAAATGAGCCTCCGATTTTCTATGTTTCCGAGCGAAAAAAGCAGAGTTCCTGGTAGCAGAGACAACTTTTAGCACTGAGAAGAGTGACGACTCGAGTGGAGAACCGACAGAAACGACAAAATTCAACAGAACGAATCTATGTTTGAAACAGCGAAAAATGGCAGAGTGCCTGTAGAAAAGGCAACTTTTAGCAAGAGAAGAGTGACTACTATGGAGCGAGACAGACTGAAACTGATGAACGCAACAAGTGAGCGTGGACCCAAAATTTGTATGTTTTAGGAAAGAAAAAATGGGCAGAGTGCCTGGTAGAAAAGACAATTTTTAGCAATGAGAAGAGTGACGACTTTTCCAAGAGTCGACGAAACTGATACAACCAAGCAAGTTAGCGTGGCGACCCGAATCTTTTTGTGTTTGCACGAGCGAAAAAAATGCAGAGTGCATGGTAGAAAAGACAACTTTTTTAGCAATAGAAGAGTGACGACTCTTCAGCGGGTCCGACTGAAATATACAACGCAGTGCAAATGAGCCTGGCGACCGAAATTTTCTATGTTTGCGCGAGCGAAAAAATGGCAGAGTTCCTGGAGCAAAGACAACTTTTAGCACTGAGAAGAGTGACGACTCGTGTGGAGTAACCGCAGAAATGACAAAGTTCAACGCCAGTGTGAATTTCGACCCGAAACCTTCTATGTTTGAAACAGCGAAAAAAATGGGCAGTGTGCCTGGTAGAAAAAGGCAACTTTTTGCAATGAGAAGAGTGACGAATCTTGCAGTGAGTCCGAATGAAACTATACAACGCAACGCAAGTGAGCGTTGCGACCCGAAATTTGTCTGTTTGCAGGAAATAAAAAAAACAGAGTGCCTATAGAAAAGGCAACTTTTAGCAAAGAAAACACTCGTGAAATTAAGAAGAGTCTTGAAGTCCACTAAGCACTATTTCCTAGTTTGGAAAAACATCCTGTAAAGCGATTTTTAGAAAAGTACTCGACACCATTAAGCTCTTAATATTTCTATGTTTGCACGAAAGGAAGAGTGCATAAAGCTTTTAAAGAAAGTAAAGAACAAGAAATGACAAAATCAACGCAATTAATTTCGACCAACTTCTATGTTTGAAACAGCGAAAAAAGGCAGAGTGCCTGTAGAAAAGGCAATTAGCAATGAAAGTGACGACTATGGAGCGAGACAGACTGAAACTATACAACGCAACGCAAGGAGCGTGGCGACCCAAAATTTGTATGTTTTTAGGAAAGAAAAAAATGGGCAGAGTGCCTGTAGAAAAGCACTTTTAGCAATGAGAAGAGTGACGACTTTTCCAGCGAGTCGATGAAACTGATACAACGCAACGCAAGTGAGCTGGCGACTTAATATTTTATGTTTGCACGAGCGAAAAAATGGACAGAGTGCCTGGTAGAAACATCTTTTTGCAAAAGTGACGACTTGTGCAGCAAGAACGACTGATGCTGATACAACGCAGCGAAATGAGCCGCGACCCGAAATTTTCTATGTTTGCGCGAGCGAAAAAATGGGCAGAGTTCCTGGCAGCAAAGACAACTTTTAGCACTGAGAAGAGTGACGACTCGTGTGGAGTAACCGGCAGAAATGACAAAATTCAACGCAATTGAATTTCGACCCGAAACCTTCTATGTTTGAAACAGCGAAAAAAATGGCTGTGCCTAGAAAAAGGCAACTTTTAGCAAGAAAATGACACTCTTGATGATCCAAGAAACATACAACCAACGCAATGACTTGACCCAAATTTGTCTGTTTGCAGGAATAAAAAAAGGGCAGAGTGCCTATAGAAAAGGCAATTTTATCAATGAGAAGAGTGACGACTAGTGGAGTAACGAAGAAACTGACAAAATTCAACGCAAGTGTGAATTTCGACCCGAATCCTTCTATGTTTGAAACAGCGAAAAAATGGGCAGAGTGCCTGGTAGAAAAGGCAACTTTTAGCAATGAGAAGAGTGACTACTATGGAGCGAGACAGACTGAAACTGATGCAACGCAACGCAAGTGAGCGTGGCGACCCAAAATTTGTATGTTTTTAGGAAAGAAAAAAATGGGCAGAGTGCCTGGTAGAAAAGGCAACTTTTTAGCAATGAGAAGAGTGACGACTTTTCCAGCGAGTCCGACTGAAACTGATACAACGCAAAGCAAGTTAGCGTGGCGACCCGAAACTTTTTGTGTTTGCACGAGCGAAAAAAAATGGGCAGAGTGCATGGTAGAAAAGACAACTTTTTTAGCAATGAGAAGAGTGACGACTCTTGCAGCGGGTCCGACTGAAACTGATACAACGCAGCGCAAATGAGCCTGGCGACCCGAAATTTTCTATGTTTGCGCGAGCGAAAAAATGGGCAGAGTTCCTGGCAGCAAAGACAACTTTTAGCACTGAGAAGAGTGACGACTCGTGTGGAGTAACCGGCAGAAACTGACAAAGTTCAACGCAAGTGTGAATTTCGACCCGAAACCTTCTATGTTTGAAACAGCGAAAAAATGGGCAGTGTGCCTGGTAGAAAAAGGCAACTTTTAGCAATGAGAAGAGTGACGACTCTTGCAGTGAGTCCGAATGAAACTGATACAACGCAACGCAAGTGAGCGTTGCGACCCGAAATTTGTCTGTTTGCAGGAAATAAAAAAAATGGGCAGAGTGTCTGATAGAAAAGGCAACTTTTACCAATGAGAAGAGTGACGACTCAGTGAGAACCACAGAAACTGACAAAATTGATGAGAAGAGTGACGATTCTTCAGAGTCCGAAAAACAAAAAAACGCAAAGCGTGGCGACTAAATATTTCCATGTTTACGAGCGAAAAAGGACAAGTGCCTGGTAGACGCTTTTTAGAATGAGAAGATGACGACTCTTGCACGTCCGAGAACTGATACAAAGCAACGCAAATGAGCGTGCGACTTAATATTTCCTTGTTTCACGACGAAAAAAGGACAGAGTCCTGATAGAAGCCATTTTAGAACTGAAAGATGACGACTCGTGTGGAGTAACCACAAAACTACAAAATTCAACGCAAGTGTGAATTTCAACCCGAAATCTTCTATGTTTGAAACAGCGAAAAAATGGGCAGAGCGCCTGGTAGAAAAGGCAACTTTTAGCAATGTAAAGAGTGACGACTATGGAGCGAGACAGACGAAACTATACAACGCAACGCAAGAGCCGACCCAAAATTTGTATGTTTTTAGGAAAGAAAAAAAGCAGAGTGCCTGGTAGAAAAGGCAACTTTTTAGCAATGAGAAAGTGACGACTTTTGCAGCAGTGACGAAACTATAAACCAAAGCAAGTTAGCGTGGCGACTCGAAATTTTTTTTGCACGAGCGAAAAAATGGCAGAGTGCATGGTAGAAAAGACAATTTTTTAGCAATGAGAAGAGTGACGACTCTTGCAGCGGTCCACAAACTACAACGCACATACCTGGCGCAATTTTCTATGTTTGCGCGAGCGAAAAAATGAGTCCAAGCTTACTCCTTCCCCTTAAAGGCAACTAGCAATAGAAGATGACTACTATGGAGCGAGACAGACTGAAACTGATGCAACGCAACGCAAGTGAGCGTGGACCCAAAATTTGTATGTTTTTAGGAAAGAAAAAATGGCAAGTGCCTGGTAGAAAAGGCAACTTTAGCAAGAGAAGAGTGACGACTCTTGCAGGGTCCGAGAAACGATAAACGCAAAGCAATTAGCGTGGGCGAATCTTTTTGTGTTTGCACGAGCGAAAAAATGGACAGAGTGCCGTAGAAACGATCTTTTAAAAAGGTGAGACTTTGAGCAAGAACGACTGAGTTGACACAACGCAGAAATGAGCCTGGCGACCGAAATTTTCTATGTTTGCGCGAGCGAAAAAATGGGCAGAGTTCCTGGCAGCAAAGACAACTTTTAGCACTGAGAAGAGTGACGACTCGTGTGGAGTAACCGGCAGAAACTGACAAAATTCAACGCAAGTGTGAATTTCGACCCGAAACCTTCTATGTTTGAAACAGCGAAAAAAATGGGCAGTGTGCCTGGTAGAAAAAGGCAACTTTTAGCAATGAGAAGAGTGACGACTCTTGCAGTGAGTCCGAATGAAACTGATATAACGCAACGCAAGTGAGCGTTGCGACCCGAAATTTGTCTGTCTGCAGGAAATAAAAAAAAATGGGCAGAGTGCCTGATAGAAAAGGCCAATTTTATCAATGAGAAGAGTGACGACTCGAGTGGAGACAAAATTCAACGCAAGTGTGAATTTCGACCCGAAGCCTTCTATATTTGAAACAGCGAAAAAATGGGCAGAGTGCCTGGTAGAAAAGGCAACTCTTAGCAATGAGAAGAGTGACTACTATGGAGCGAGACAGACTGAAACTGATACAACGCAATGCAAGTGAGCGTGGCGACCCAAAATTTGTATGTTTTTAGGAAAGAAAAAATGGGCAGAGTGCCTGGTAGAAAAGGCAACTTTTAGCAATGAGAAGAGTGACGACTCTTGCAGCGAGTCCGACTGAAACTGATACAACGCAAAGCAAGTTAGCGTGGCGGCCCGAATCATTTTGTGTTTGCACGAGCGAAAAAAATGGACAGAGTGCCTGGTAGAAACGGCATCTTTTAGCAATGAGAAGAGTGACGACCTGTGCAGCAAGAACGACTGATGTTGACACAACGCAGCGCAAACGAGCCTGGCGACCCGAAATTTTCTATGTTTGCGCGAGCGAAAAAATGGGCAGAGTTCCTGGCAGCAAAGACATCTTTTAGCACTAGAAGAGTGAGACTCTGTGGAGAACCGAGAAACTGACAAGTCAACGCAATGAATTTACCGCCTTCTATTTTAAACAGCGAAAAAAGGATCCTGAAAAGAACTTTTAGCAAGAGAAAGTGAGACTATGAGTCCGAATGAAACTATAAACAAGATGACGTACCCGAATTTGTCTGTTTGCAGGAAATAAAAAAAATGGGCAGAGTGCCTGATAGAAAAGGCAATTTTACCAATAGAAGAGTGACGACTCAGTGGAGTAACCGACAGAAACTGACAAAATTCAACGCAAGTGTGAATTTCGACCCGAATCCTTACATGTTTGAAACAGCGAAAAAATGGGCAGAGTGCCTGGTAGAAAAAGCAACTTTTAGCAGGTAGAAGAGTGACGACTATGGAGCGAGAGAGACTGAAACTGATACAACAACGCAAGTGAGCGTGGACCCAAAATTGTATGTTTTTAGGAAAGAAAAAATGGGCAGAGTGCCTGTAGAAAAGGCAATTTTAGCAATGAGAAGATGACGATTTTCCAGCGAGTCCGACTGAAACGATACAACCAAAGCAAGTTAGCGGCACCCGAAACTTTTTGTGTTTGCACAGCGAAAAAAAATGCAGTGCTTAGAAAAGACAACTTTTTTAGCAATGAGAAGAGTGACGACTCTTGCAGCGGGTCCGACTGAAACTGATACAACCAAAGCAAGTTAGCTGGCCTAATCTTTTTGTGTTTGCACGAGCGAAAAACATCCAAAATCTTTAGCAAGAAGTGAACTTAGCAAGAAGAGAGTGATACAACGCAGCGCAAATGAACCTGGCGACCCGAAATTTTCTATGTTTGCGCGAGCGAAAAAATGGGCAGAGTTCCTGGCAGCAAAGACAACTTTTAGCACTGAGAAGAGTGACGACTCGTGCGAAGTAACCGGCAGAAACAGACTAAATTCAACGCAAGTGTGAATTTCGACCCGAAACCTTCTATGTTTGAAACAGAGAAAAAATGGGCAGTGTGCCTGGTAGAAAAGGCAACTTTTAGCAATGAGAAGAGTGACGACTTTCAGAGTCCGAATGAAACTATATACGCAACGCAAGTGAGCGTTGCGACCCGAAATTTGTCTGTTTGCAGGAAATAAAAAGCAACCTGATAGAAAAGCAATTTTACAATGAGAAGATACGACTCAGTGGAAACGACAGAAAGACAAAATCAACGCAAGTGTGAATTTCGACAACCTTCTATGTTTGAAACAGCGAAAAAATGGGCAGAGTGCCTGGTAGAAAAGGCAACTTTTAGCAATGAGAAGAGTGATACTATGGAGCGAGACAGAGAAACGATACAAGCAACGCAAGTGAGCGTGGGACCCAAATTTGTATGTTTTTAGGAAAGAAAAAATGGGCAGATGCCTGGTAGAAAAGGCAATTTTAGCAATGAGAAGATGAGACTCTTCCAGCAGTCCGACGAAACATACAACGCAAGCATGCTGGCGACCCAAATTTCTATGTTTGACAGCGAAAAAAATGGCAGAGTCCTGTAGAAAAGGCACTTTTAGCAATGGAAGAGTGACGACTCTTGCAGCGGGTCCTGAACGATAAACGCAAAGCAATTAGCGTGGCGCCCATCTTTTTTGTTTGCAGAGCGAAAAAATGGCAGAGTGCCTGGTAGAAACGGCATCTTTTAGAATAGAGTGACGACTTGTGCAGCAAGAACGACTGATGTTGATACAACGCGGCGCAAATGAGCCTGGCGACCCGAAATTGTCTATGTTTGCGCGAGCGAAAAAATGGGCAGAGTTCCTGGCAGCAAAGACAACTTTTAGCAACTGAGAAGAGTGACGACTCGTGTGGAGTAACCAGAAACTGACAAAACAACGCAAGTGTGAATTTCGACCGAAACCTTCTATGTTTAAACAGCGAAAAAATGGCATTCCTGGTAGAAAAAGGAACTTTTAGCAATAGAATGAGACTCTTGCAGTGAGTCCAATGAAACATAAAGCAACGCAATGACGTTCGACCCATTTCTCAGGAAAAAAAAAGCAGAGTGCCTGATAAAACATTTTACAATGAGAAGAGTGACGACTCGAGTGGAGACAAAATTCAACGCAAGTGTGAATTTCGACCCGAAACCTTCTATGATTGAAACAGCGAAAAAAATGGGCAGAGTGCCTGGTAGAAAAGGCAACATTCAGCAATGAGAAGAGTGACTACTATGGAGCGAGACAGACTGAAACTGATAGAACGCAACGCAAGTGAGCGTGGCGACCCAAAATTTGTATGTTTTTAGGAAAGAAAAAATGAGCAGAGTGCCTGGTAGAAAAGGCAACTTTTTAGCAATGAGAAGAGTGACGACTTTTCCAGCGAGTCCGACTGAAACTGATACAACGCAAAGAAAGTTAGCGTGGCGACCCGAAACTTTTTGTGTTTGCACGAGCGAAAAAAAATGGGCAGAGTGCATGGTAGAAAAGACAACTTTTTTTAGCAATGAGAAGAGTGACGACTCTTGCAGCGGGTCCGACTGAAACTGATACAACGCAGCGCAAATGAGCCTGGCGACCCGAAATTTTCTATGTTTGCGCGAGCGAAAAAATGGGCAGAGTTCCTGGCAGCAAAGACAACTTTTAGCACTGAGAAGAGTGACGACTCGTGTGGAGTAACCGGCAGAAACTGACAAAGTTCAACGCCAGTGTGAATTTCGACCCGAAACCTTCTATGTTTGAAACAGCGAAAAAAATGGGCAGTGTGCCTGGTAGAAAAAGGCAACTTTTAGCAATGAGAAGAGTGACGACTCTTGCAGTGAGTCCGAATGAAACTGATACAACGCACCGCAAGTGAGCGTTGCGACCCGAAATTTGTCTGTTTGCAGGAAATAAAAAGATGGGCAGAGTGCCTGATAGAAAAGGCAACTTTTACCAATGAGAAGAGTGACGACTCGAGTGGAGTAACCGACAGAAACTGACAAAATTCAACGCAAGTGTGAATTTCGACCCGAATCCTTCTATGTTTGAAACAGCGAAAAAATGGGCAGAGTGCCTGGTAGAAAAGGCAACTTTTAGCAATGAGAAGAGTGACTACTATGGAGCGAGACAGGCTGAAACTGATGCAACGCAACGCAAGTGAGCGTGGCGACCCAAAATTTGTATGTTTTTAGGAAAGAAAAACATGGGCAGAGTGCCTGGTAGAAAAGGCAACTTTTAGCAATGAGAAGAGTGACGACTCTTGCAGCGGGTCCGACTGAAACTGATACAACGCAACGCAAATGAGCGTGGCGACTTAATATGTTCTATGTTTGCACGAGCGAAAAAAATGGACAGAGTGCCTGGTAGAAAATGTGGCGACTTGTGCAGCAAGAACGACTGATGCTGATACAACGCAGCGAAAATGAGCCTGGCGACCCGGAATTTTCTATGTTTGCGCGAGCGAAAAAAGGGGCAGAGTTCCTGGCAGCAAAGACAACTTTTAGCACTGAGAAGAGTGACGACTCGTGTGGAGTAACCGGCAGAAACTGACTAAATTCAACGCAAGTGTGAATTTCGACCCGAAACCTTCTATGATTGAAACAGCGAAAAAAAATGGGCAGAGTGCCTGGTAGAAAAGGCAACTTTTAGCAATGAGAAGAGTGACGACTATGGAGCGAGTCAGACTGAAACTGATACAACGCAAGTGAGCGTATCGACCCGAAATTTGTCTGTTTGCAGGAAATAAAAAAATGGGCATAGTGGCTGATAGAAAAGGCAACTTTTACCAATGGGAAGAGTGACGACTCTTGCAGCGAGTCCGACTGAAACTGATACAACGCAAAACAAGTTAGCGTGGCGACCCGAAACTTTTGTGTTTGCACGAGCGAAAAAAATGGGCAGAGTGCACGGTAGAAAAGACAACTTTTTAGCAATGAGAAAAGTGACGACTCTTGCAGCGGGTCCGACTGAAACTGATACAACGCAAAGCAAGTTAGCTTGGCGACCCGAAACCTTTTTGTGTTTGCACGAGCGAAAAAATGGACAGAGTGCCTGGTAGAAACGGCATCTTTTAGCAATGAGAAGAGTGTCGACTTGTGCAGCAAGAACGACTGATGCTGATACAACGCAGCGCAAATGAGCCTGGCGACCCGAAATTTTATATGATTGCGCGAGCGAAAAAATGGGCAGAGTTCCTGGCAGCAAAGACAACTTTTAGCACTGAGAAGAGTGACGACTCGTGTGGAGTAACCGGCAGAAACTGACAAAATTCAACGCAAGTGTGAATTTCGACCCGAAACCTTCTATGTTTGAAACAGCGAAAAAAATGGGCAGTGTGCCTGGTAGAAAAAGGCAACTTTTAGCAATGAGAAGAGTGACGACTCTTGCAGTGAGTCCGAATGAAACTGATACAACGCAACGCAAGTGAGCGTGGCAGCCCGAAATTTGTCTGTTTGCAGGAAATAAAAAAAATGGGCAGAGTGCCTGATAGAAAAGGCAAATTTTACCAATGAGAAGAGTGACGACTCGAGTGGAGTAACCGGCAGAAACTGACAAAATTCAACGCAAGTGTGAATTTCGACCCGAATCCTTCTATGTTTGAAACAGCGAAAAAATGGGCAGAGTGCCTGGTAGAAAAGGCAACTCTTAGCAATGAGAAGAGTGACTACTATGGAGCGAGACAGACTGAAACTGATACAACGCAATGCAAGTGAGCGTGGCGACCCAAAATTTGTATGTTTTTAGGAAAGAAAAAAATGGGCAGAGTGCCTGGTAGAAAATGCAACTTTTTAGCAATGAGAAAAGTGACGACTTTTCCAGCGAGTCCGACTGAAACTGATACAACGCAAAGCAAGTTAGCGTGTCGACCCGAAACTTTTTGTGTTTGCACGAGCGAAAAAAATGGGCAGAGTGCATGGTAGAAAAGACAACTTTTTTAGCAATGAGAAGAGTGACGACTCTTGCAGCGGGTCCGACTGAAACTGATACAACGCAGCGCAAATGAGCCTGGCGACCCGAAATTTTCTATGTTTGCGCGAGCGAAAAAATGGGCAGAGTTCCTGGCAGCAAAGACAACTTTTAGCACTGAGAAGAGTGACGACTCGTGTGGAGTAACCGGCAGAAACTGACAAAGTTCAACGCAAGTGTGAATTTCGACCCGAAACCTTCTATGTTTGAAACAGCGAAAAAAATGGGCAGTGTGCCTGGTAGAAAAAGGCAACTTTTAGCAATGAGAAGAGTGACGACTCTTGCAGTGAGTCCGAATGAAACTGATACAACGCAACGCAAGTGAGCGTTGCGACCCGAAATTTGTCTGTTTGCAGGAAATAAAAAAAATGGGCAGAGTGCCTGATAGAAAAGGCAACTTTTACCAATGAGAAGAGTGACGACTCGAGTGGAGTAACCGACAGAAACTGACAAAATTGATGAGAAGAGTGACGATTCTTGCAGTGAGTCCGACAAAAACTAATACAACACGCAACGCGGCGACTAAATATTTCCTATGTTTGCACGAGCGAAAAATGGGCAGAGTGCCTGGTAGAAGCGGCGATTTTTAGAACTGAGAAGAGTGACGACTCTTGCAGCTGGTCCGACTGAAACTGATGCAAAGCAACGCAAATGAGCGTGGCGACTTAATATTTCCCTTGTTTGCACGAGCGAAAAAGTGGACAGAGTGCCTGATAGAAGCGGCGATTTTTAGAACTGAGAAGAGTGACGACTCGTGTGGAGTAACCGACAGAAACTGACAAAATTCAACCCAAGTGTGAATTTCAACGCGAAATCTTCTATGATTGAAACAGCGAAAAAAATGGGCAGAGTGCCTGGTAGAAAAGGCAACTTTTAGCAATGTGAAGAGTGACGACTATGGAGCGAGTCAGACTGAAACTGATACAACGCAACGCAAGTGAGCGTGGCGACCCAAAATTTGTATGTTTGGAGGAAAGAAAAAAATGGGCAGAGTGCCTGGTTGAAAAGGCAACTTTTTAGCAATGAGAAGAGTGACGACTCTTGCAGCGAGTTCGACTGAAACTGATACAACGCAAAGCAAGTTAGCGTGGCGACTCGAAACTTTTTTTGCTTGCACGAGCGAAAAAAATGGGCAGAGTGCATGGTAGAAAAGACAATTTTTTTAGCAATGAGAAGAGTGACGACTCTTGCAGCGGGTCCGACTGAAACTGATTCAACGCAGAGCAAGTTAGCGTGGCGGCCCGAATCTTTTTGTGTTTGCACGAGCGAAAAAAATGGACAGAGTGCCTGGTAGAAACGGCATCTTTTAGCAATGAGAAGAGTGACGACTTGTGCAGCAAGAACGACTGATGTTGATACAACGCAGCGCAAATGAGCCTGGCGACCCGAAATTTTCTATGTTTGCGCGAGCGAAAAAAATGGGCAGAGTTCCTGGCAGCAAAGACAACTTTTAGCACTGAGAAGAGTGACGACTCGTATGGAGTAACCGGCAGAAAATGACAAAATTCAACGCAAGTGTGAATTTCGACCCGAAACCTTCTATGTTTGAAACAGCGAAAAAATGGGCAGTGTGCCTGGTAGAAAAAGGCAACTTTTAGCAATGAGAAGAGTGACGACTCTTGCAGTGAGTCCGAATGAAACTGATATAACGTAACCCGAAATTTGTCTGTATGCAGGAAATAAAAAAATGGGCAGAGTGCCTGATAGAAAAGGCAAATTTTACCAATGAGAAGAGTGACGACTCGAGTGTAGTATCCGACAGAAACTGACAAAATTCAACCCAAGTGTGAATTTCAACCCGAAATCTTCTATGATTGAAACAGCGAAAAAAATGGGCAGAGTGCCTGGTAGAAAAGGCAACTTTTAGCAATGTGAAGAGTGACGACTATGGAGCGAGTCAGACTGAAACTGATACAACGCAACGCAAGTGAGCGTGGCGACCCAAAATTTGTATGTTTGGAGGAAAGAAAAAAATGGGCAGAGTGCCTGGTTGAAAAGGCAACTTTTTAGCAATGAGAAGAGTGACGACTCTTGCAGCGAGTCCGACTGAAACTGATACAACGCAAAGCAAGTTAGCGTGGCGACCGGAAACTTTTTTGCTTGCACGAGCGAAAAAAATGGGCAGAGTGCATGGTAGAAAAGACAATTTTTTTAGCAATGAGAAGAGTGACGACTCTTGCAGCGGGTCCGACTGAAACTGATTCAACGCAGAGCAAGTTAGCGTGGCGGCCCGAATCTTTTTGTGTTTGCACGAGCGAAAAAAATGGACAGAGTGCCTGGTAGAAACGGCATCTTTTAGCAATGAGAAGAGTGACGACTTGTGCAGCAAGAACGACTGATGTTGATACAACGCAGCGCAAATGAGCCTGGCGACCCGAAATTTTCTATGTTTGCGCGAGCGAAAAAAATGGGCAGAGTTCCTGGCAGCAAAGACAACTTTTAGCACTGAGAAGAGTGACGACTCGTATGGAGTAACCGGCAGAAAATGACAAAATTCAACGCAAGTGTGAATTTCGACCCGAAACCTTCTATGTTTGAAACAGCGAAAAAATGGGCAGTGTGCCTGGTAGAAAAAGGCAACTTTTAGCAATGAGAAGAGTGACGACTCTTGCAGTGAGTCCGAATGAAACTGATATAACGCAACCCGAAATTTGTCTGTATGCAGGAAATAAAAAAATGGGCAGATTGCCTGATAGAAAAGGCAAATTTTACCAATGAGAAGAGTGACGACTCGAGTGTAGTATCCGACAGAAACTGACAAAATTCAACGCAAGTGTGAATTTCGACCCGAATCCTTCTATGTTTGAAACAGCGAAAAAATGGGCAGAGTGCCTGGTAGAAAAGGCAACTCTTAGCAATGAGAAGAGTGACTACTATGGAGCGAGACAGACTGAAACTGATGCAACGCAATGCAAGTGAGCGTGGCGACCCAAAATTTGTATGTTTTCAGGAAAGAAAAAATGGGCAGAGTGCCTGGTAGAAAAGGCAACTTTTAGCAATGAGAAAAGTGACGACCTTTCCATCGAGTCCGACTGAAACTGATATAACGCAAAGCAAGTTAGCGTGTCGACCCGAAACTTTTTGTGTTTGCACGAGCGAAAAAAATGGGCAGAGTGCATGGTAGAAAAGACAACTTTTTTTAGCAATGAGAAGAGTGACGACTCTTGCAGCGGGTCCGACTGAAACTGATACAACGCAGCGCAAATGAGCCTGGCGACCCGAAATTTTCCATGTTTGCGCGAGCGAAACAATGGACAGGATTCCTGGCAGCAAAGACAACTTTTAGCACTGAGAAGAGTGACGACTCGTGTGGAGTAACCGGCAGAAACTGACAAAGTTCAACGCAAGTGTGAATTTCGACCCGAAACCTTCTATGTTTGAAACAGCGAAAAAATGGGCAGTGTGCCTGGTAGAAAAAGGCAACTTTTAGCAATGAGAAGAGTGACGACTCTTGCAGCGAGTCCGACTAAAACTAATACAACACGCAACGCAAGTGAGCTTGGCGACTAACTATTTCCTATGTTTGCACGAGCGAAAAATGGACAGAGTGCCTGGTAGGAGCGGCGATTTTTAGAACTGAGAAGAGTGACGACTCTTGCAGCTGGTCCGACTGAAACTGATACAAAGCAACGCACATGAGCGTGGCGACTTAATATGTTCTATGTTTGCGCGAGCGAAAAAAATGGACAGAGTGCCTGGTAGAAAATGTGACGACTTGTGCAGCAAGAACGACTGATGCTGATACAACGCAACGCAAATGAGCGAGGCGACTTAATATTTCCCTTGTTTGCACGAGCGAAAAAATGGACAGAGTGCCTGATAGAAGCGGCGATTTTTAGAACTGAGAAGGGTGACGACTCGAGTGGAGTAACCGACAGATACTGACAAAACTCAACGCCAGTGTGAATTTCGACCCGAATCCTTCTATGTTTGAAACAGCGAAAAAATGGGCAGAGTGCCTGATAGAAAAGGCAACTTTTACCAATGAGAAGAGTGACGACTCGAGTGGAGTAACCGACAGAAACTGACAAAATTCAACGCAAGTGTGAATTTCAACCCGAAATCTTCTATGATTGAAACAGCGAAAAAAATGGGCAGAGTGCCTGGTAGAAAAGGCAGCTTTTAGCAATGTGAAGAGTGACGACTATGGAGCGAGTCAGACTGAAACTGATACAACGCAACGCAAGTGAGCGTGGCGATCCAAAATTTGTATGTTTGCAGGAAAGAAAAAAATGGGCAGAGTGCCTGGTTGAAAAGGCAACTTTTAGCAACGAGAAAAGTAACGACTTTTCCATCGAGTCCGACTGAAACTGATATAACGCAAAGCAAGTTAGCGTGTCGACCCGAAACTTTTCGTGTTTGCACGAGCGAAAAAAATGGGCAGAGTGCATGGTAGAAAAGACAACTTTTTTAGCAATGAGAAGAGTGACGACTCTTGCAGCGAGTCCGACTGAAACTGATACAACGCAAAGCAAGTTAGCGTGGCGACCCGAAACTTTTTTGCTTGCACGAGCGAAAAAAATGGGCAGAGTGCATGGTAGAAAAGACAATTTTTTTAGCAATAAGAAGAGTAACGACTCTTGCAGCGGGTCCGACTGAAACTGATTCAACGCAAAGCAAGTTAGCGTGGCGGCCCGAATCTTTTTTGTGTTTGCACGAGCGAAAAAATGGACAGAGTGCCTGATAGAAAAGGCTACTTTTGCCAATGAGAAGAGTGACGACTCGAGTGGAGTAACCGACAGAAACTGACAAAATTCAACGCAAGTGTGAATTTCGACCCGAATCCTTCTATGTTTGAAACAGCGAAAAATATGGGTAGAAAAGGCATCTTTTAGCGATGAGAAGAATGACGACTCGTGCAGGGAGACTGATTGAAACAGACGTGAGGCAACTAAAAATAGGGTTGGCGACACGAAATCTTCTATATTTACATCCGCAAGAATGGGCAAAGCGCCTTTTAGTAAAAATGAATTTTAGCAATGAGGAGAGTGACGAGTCATTCAGCGAGTCCGACTGAAACTGACACAACGCAACGCAATTGAGGATGTCGACCCGAAATCTTCTATGTCTGCGCCAGCAAAATATTAGGCGAAGTGCCTGGTAGAAAGAGCGATTTTTTCAGCGAGGAGAAGAGAAACGAGAAACCTGCACAATTGAGCATGGCAACTTCGATTCGACAGACTGCCTGGCAGAATAGGCGTTCTTTAGCAATGAGAAGAGGGACATACGCAGTTAAAAATCCATGTGTTATCCTGTCATTCTTCACACGCCATGCGTACATCACCGCAATACATCGCGCGCAATCACGAATCAAAGAATAAGAAAAAAACGTCAAAAAAAACAAGAAAAAATCGATATTCGACTGAGCTGAGGAGATGCGATAACGCCAGTTGGTTGCACTGTGTGTAATTTGCATGTCATATTTGTGGCGCTCACAACAAAGGCGACTGGTGCAATTTGTAAATGGTTATCGCGCTGGTTACTGTACATATAGTGCATTAGCCGTGTATTACGTCAAGCATGTAATACGCACAGCATGCGCGCTGTCTGGCTGGCTGCTGGGACACCATTTGATGAACAAACATTGAATTTAAATAAGCTGTTATCTGATCGCATTCCGCAGATGATATTGATATTTTACATATTCTTACGCGGGCGATTATCAGCTCATCGACACCAAACATGACACATCTGGTTCCCCCAACACGTAATTAACATGCAAGCATTCTCCGTTGCCATGGAAAATTTGACTCCCGTCAAGATTGCCAAAATATTATTTGTTATTCAAACTATGTGCAAATTGCCGAATTGCGGCCCTAAGTCTGGTCAGAATCGCGATGTAATGTTGCGTTCTGGTGAGACAGAGACCAAGACCTGGCGGAAGAACATTTTTGTTTTGTCTTCTGCGGACCCAACCGTTGTCCGATTTTTATGGCACAATTCATTTCCAACTTTTTAACACAGGTTAAGACCGGAAAACGAAATATACGCGGAATAAAAAGATTTTTTGACGTGAACGAAAATTTGCAAACCCTCGCCCACCGGACTAAGTTTCGTCAATTGAGAATTTGACTATACATTTGTTATATCTAATATCTGTGCTCTTCGAATCGTTTGGACCAAAAAAGCATTAATCAGAATTAACTTTGAAACTAACAACGCGCGTCACTACACAAAAAACTCACCAAAGTTGACGCTTTGATTAGAACACGCGGGCTAGACTGCACCAAGCGCCTATGATTCAAATTGCTGCGGCACAAAAGCGACAAATATGACAGGCAAATTACACACTGCGTTGCCATCTCTTTGAACAGGCGTCAGTCCAGTTGAAAGCGCTCTCACCTGCATAATAGCGTTAATTTCGTCCACACATACAGTATGTATGCAACCATTGAACGCTTGATAAATCAAGCTTCTTGCTGATGAAACGTTGCAATCAGTTATCGGCTTATTTTCGAGCATTTTCACACGCATGCGTACATCACTTCAATACATCGCGCGCAAAGTATTAATAAAAACAGCTGTAATTGGGTTGCGCTGATGCAACAAGGCATACTACACTGCTCTTAAGTTCCATTTTGTTTAGCAAATCTGGTACCTTGACACAATAGCGTCCATTCACACCACAAGTACGCACGCAGAGATTTATAGGCGAACCACGCCAACACGAGCCCGATTTCGCAGCTGGCAGTATAGTGAAACATTCTGAAGAGGCTGTTGATTTGGGAAATGTTACACGTTGAAGTATACAAAGTGGAGCATGATGATTTTCTCTTTCTTTTCGTTTTGAACACACCACCTTCGAAATCGGGCTCGTGTTGGTGTAGTTTGCCTTTACGTAGTACCGGAGCTTTCCACTTGAACCCCCGACCCAAGGACTCTGATAGTTGAATTTGGTGGAAAATGGCCCGTCGGAGGAAAACAAAATCCAAATTGAGCCCGCGGGGGCCTATGGGGAAACGTTTCAATGTACTTACAGTTGTCGGGCTCTGGCCGCAAACTGGGTGTCTTCAACATTGTCAGTAGGATCTTTTTAGAATATCATTTTGACATTCTGCGACCATATTTGTGCGTGATTCTTACGATTTTTATCTGCATGTTATTAAAACAACCGGAAAACAACAAAGTACGATATTTTGGTCCCTAATACACTAATTTGAACTGTTTTGGGAAGTTCACTATGGGATGAAAATTGATGGACCAGAACAAAATAATTGCACTTAGAGCCCTTTGGGGGAGGCTTAAGTGGAAAACTCCGGTACGTGAATCAAACTGTACGGTAAGTTAGTGAGTTGTGCTCATCAAATAGCCTCCGCTAACGTTCACCTGGCGCTGCCTACTGAATGCTCAGCAATGAGAGAATGCAATATAATATTTTTTTAGAAAAAACGACAATAAAGAACAACATGAATTGTGATTTCAAAACAGCAGAGCAGTTTGCAACGAAACTGCCGCACCAAAATAGAAGTAAACTGATAGTTCTAATATCTTTTCGATAAAACATATGAAAAACCGGTCGGGCAACAACACATTTTTTATATTAGGTACATAGAACCAAAGCTATGCTTCACAGACTAAACTAAACGTGTTATGGAAGGAATCCAATTCACTTAATATTAATTGATATATGCAGCTTGCGATGCTTGGAAACATTTGTACAAAGATTATCGTAAAAATCAACCAGGATATCGTTCGTGTCATTGAGCAAATGAAGAGCGACACAAGTCGCGCTATGAAATTTTAACTTTAATGCACTTTGACGTTTTATGTTTCTGCCGTTGCTTTTTGTTGTTCTTAGTGCCTTTCGTTGACTACTGAATTGTGAAGCTTCTAGTTTACGGTCACCGAACCATGCATACGGTGGTTTGTGTCTTGTTCAACAGATGACGCTACCTTACGCTGATTATCTGAATCAATGCATTTTTTCTTTAAGCCCAATTATTGGCAAACACGATTGGCAACCTAAGGACATTGCACTGGCACTGTACCTATAAGATGTCACCGTGGTGCCACATGGTACAATTCACGACTATATTACGCCGAGCCTATATCATATCATATCCCTTATATATGTATCCTGTATCCCTGTCCCAGACCATATACCTAAACACACCCATCTGATATTCAGTCCTTTGCATGTGTATATGAATGGCATCGTGCAACATGCGACATTTCTGTCTCATAGTATCGACCTGCTTCTTATCCCTGATATCCTTCAGATATTCAGTCGTTTGAACGTGTATGAAAGTCATCATTCCACACGGGGCAAATCCGTCCTACATATCACCGATCTGTTTGTTTACAAACAAATCCAGCGGATACTCGGTCGTTTGCACGCGTACAGTACGAATGTCATCACGACACATAGGACTTTTCTGTCTCGTATTATCGATCTGATTCCTATCCCCTTGATATCACTCAGATAATCAGTCGCTTGAATGTCATCGCGGCACCTGGGACACTTTTGTCCTAGTATTACCGGTGTGTCTTGTTCCCCAATGTATCCGTCGCATATTCCGTCGTTTGCAAGTGCGTATCAATGTTGTCGTGCCTCATAGGACTTTTCAATCCTACATTACCGACCTGCTTCCTTTCCCTTGATATCCTGTTGATATTCGGTCGTTTGTTCATGCATAAATGTCACTTTGCTAGGGGCAAATTCTTCTTTATATCAACGATCTGTTTTGTTTTTTAACAAATCCCAATTATATTCTGTCGTTCGCGTGTGTATGACCGATCTGATCGGTTTTTCACAACAACAGGTTTATTGGATACTGTGTCATTTACACGTGTATGAATGTTATCGTGACACATGGGAAGCTTCTGTCCCATGCTACCGACCTGCTTTCTATCGTGTTGATAACCCTCAGACACTCAGATGGTTAATTGATGTTACATTCGTGCCTGACCATCTGGCGGTGCAATACGAACTGCTTGCACCAATCGAAAAATACCATCACATGACATCAGTAACATTCGATATTTCCAGCTCCCAGTCTCCATCCGACGCTCCGCTGCGCCGTGTCTGGCAGTACAAGAAGGCCGACTGGGACTTGATGAACAGTTTGCTCATCGCCTACAACCTAGGTAAAAACAGGTTGTTGATGCAGTAGACGTGAATCAGGCCTGGAACGCAATCAGTCAAACGATCGTTGGTGCTTCTGCGAATGCCATTCCTGTCTGATCCGCTCGCCCAAGACCACAGAACGACCAGTCGTGGGTGACGCCGAAGTCAAGCGGCTCAGTCAATAGAAGAGCGATCTGCACAAGAAGTGGAAACAGACCGGTGATAAAGGAACGTATGCAAAGTACTCTGTTTTGCGTGAGCAGTCAAGGCAGGCTAACAGGGCAGCCAGGCGTGACTATGCCATCAAAATATTTGATAAAGTAGCTCATCTAGCTGACTACTGGCAAAAGCCGAATAAGTACACGGGACGGAGCAGTACAGAACAAGTGTCCTTGGCCAACACTGATGGGGAGTGCGTTGCTGACAGTGCTGGTTTGGCTGCATTGTTATCAACACATTTCCCCAGTGTATGGAACGTCAATGACGTTGAGGTACTGGTTCTGAACTAAACCGGTCCCGTGCCACCAGAATGGTACACTGATGTTTCACACGTGCTTTACAGTCTCATCACAGTCGACCCGCGCAAGGCCAGTGGCATCGATGGAATCACCGGCGAAATGCTCATGAATTCTGGCCATGTGATCGCTCCGGCGCTCGCTGTGCTCATCAATCGTTCGATACACGAACACACGTGGCCGTCGGGTTGGAAACGGGCCATTGCCACTGCCGTGCCGAAAGTTAAGACCCCTCAAAACGCATCGGACTTCCGCCCCATCTCCAAGTTACCGCTGTGCTCGAAAATCGCTGAGAGGCACGTTCGAAACATCCTGAACGGGTTCATTGCTCCCAAACTCTCAGAAACGCAGTTCGGTTTTCGTGGGGCCGGTCCACGACTGAGGCCCTGTTGCATTTCAATACCACAGTCACTCGTGCTCTTGATGTTTCAAATTCTGTTGTTGCAGTGTATTTTGATGTTCGAAAGGCATTCGATACCGTTCCTCACAATCTATTATTGCGTGTGTTACAAGATGAATTCAATGTTCCACCCGACTTATTGTTGTTGATTCAATCCTATCTGTCGGATCGAACCTAATGTGTGAATGTAAATGGTGTGTGTTCTGGTTTCTTGTCTGTTCTCTCTGGAGTGCCGCAGGGCAGTGTATTAGGGCCGTTATTGTTTCTCGCTTATATCAACTCTGTCGCAAAACTGCATTTCTCTCCGCGTTCGCGTATTATTCTCTATGCTGCTGATTTGGAACTGATTCACTTCATGTGTACACCTGACTGTGAGAAACATTTGCAAGAGGATGTGAACTTGATTGTCGAGCACTTCTCCCAACACAAACTTATCTCCATCAATTCCACAAAAACAAAACTTCAACAATTCGCTCGGTCTAGTTCATGTCCCGCTGTCCCTGCTGTTGTGATTGATGAATATCTGATTGATGTTGTCGACGCAAACAAATATCTGGGTAAGAAATGCTTGCAAAAGCCGATAGTCTTTTGGACGTGGTTTGTGTTCATAACGATGAGATGATTCTTGTCGACCGAATTACCACACAATAATTTATTAGATACCGACGTTTCGAAACCAAATCAGGTTTCTTTTTCAAGGTAGCCCTACAACAAAAGAAAGGAAATTTGGCACAAGCCGAAAACGGAAAAAGGTCAAGAATGGACATTATAGTGTGTGAGAAGTGAGAGCATGGGCCCAACAATCAGACAAACGCAGACCGCTGCAATCATTTAGTTGTGGTTTGTGCAAATGAATGTGTAATGCTTCTGCCCATCTCAGCTGGGTATCGTTGCGTTCCTGGGTGAGAATTTTGATGTTTTCTGGGGTGACCCGGTGTGTTGGACATACGCGCAGGAGAGCAGTCAGGCCCGATACGTTCTCTGTCATTGCTCGCACTTGTTTGGTGTGTTCGGCAATGCGCATGTGTAGTGGGCGAATGGTTAGTCCAACATAAATTTGCCCACATGAGCACTGTATCTTGTACACCACGTGGGACTTGTCCATTTTGTCCAGATTGGGCCGTTTGACACCTGAATAATACAGGCGCGCGCTGACTTTGTTCTCCTGCTTGAATCCGACATTGATGTTATGTTTGCGCAGGTATTGCCTGATCTTCAGGGAGATCAGTCCGTTGTAGGGCAGGTATATGTCGGGACGTTGATGCTGTTGCCTGACAGTGGGAGCACTATGCAAAGTACGGGAAATAAAATACTTGGGATAATTGTTGCTGGTGAGAGTGTTGTAAATAATAGAAAATTCACGTTCAAGATCTGTTTGACTGGCACAATAGGACAAAGCACGGTATTTGAGTGAATTCACATCGCTAGAGACAATAGAGCGTGGTGCAAAAGATTTTAAAATGACATAATGACCACAATTGGTTGGCTTTCTGTAGACTTTGGTGGTGAGAGAACAACCGGATTTGGAAATGCAAATGTCCGAAAAAAGAATAGAGTTGTCAATGGCGTGCTCAATCGTGAATTTAATGTCCTCATCCACGGAATTTATGTATGTGTGGAAGTTTTGGGCATCAATTTCGCTACTGAACACAACAAAAATGTCATCGATGTAACGGTACACTTTGATTGGAACACATGGGCCGGAGAAGAAATGGTCAGTTATGAAAGCATCCATTACTAGTTCTGCAATAGCAACAGAGATTGGAGAACCCATAGAAATACCCATGACCGTTTTGCACACTTTGTCTTTGTATGACACATAATTGTGAGATAGGCTAATCCTGAACAGGTCAACAATGACATCAATGGACAATTTGGATATTGAGTCCTCCATGGTGCTGCGCCACAGTTGTTCCGTCCGCTCCAACACACCGGGAAGAATTGCGAGAAAACGACTGGCCTTGATGCTGTCGAATAGGGCTGAATCATCAAGGCACGCAAGAGCAGCACCAGTTGGGATAATCGTTGACTGCAGTTCACGGACAAGGTCTGTAGCCCTGGTGACCCTGTGTTTGATACCCCTGCCTGCCGGAAGTAGCAGTTGATGTAGTTTCTTCTCAATCTGGTAGCCTGGGGTAACGTATGTTGGAACAATAGCCCGGAATTTGTTCCCAGGCTTGTGCACCTTTGGCAATAAATACGGAGTTGGCAGATGGCAGTTGTACGATGCCGGCACATATTTACGACAGAATAGAATATTTGAAATCGGGCTCACCGTATTGAGTGGGACTTTCAGCGCTCCCACAAACGACTCTCACCGTATTGATGCTCAACCACTTTCGTGCAGCTCCGACGACCGGTTGTTGTCATGTCTCATCTTTACAATGCTTTACCTGGTTTTTGCTGTTTTACTGCGAATGGTCACATTCAAAGGAGTCATTCGTTCGCAAAGCCTGATTGTTGAATTTTTGTACAAATTACGATTGCTGCCGGTGAAATTTATTCCGTCTGTGTGTGAAATGTAATTGACTGCTCATGTCGTGTTTCTGTGTTTCTTCTCCATATATTCATCTACACCTCTCTATCCGTAACTTTCCACTGGTCCACTATACACCTGTAATTATTTATGGTTTGGTTTCGTCGTTACTGTCCAGCTTATGCGTGTTGTTGACGTTACCATGTTGCTTCTGAGGCAATAAAAAACTTGAACATGAACTTGAGATGGGGCACGAACATGTCATCGTGCCACATGGGGTAATTGTGTTCCATGCTGTATATTACTAATCTATTTTTCACAACAGGTCCATTGAATACTGTGTCATTTACACGTCCATGAATGTCATCTTGCCAAATGGAACAATTACATCCCATATTACCGAACTACTTCATTCCCCAACAGATCAATTGGATGTTCTATCGTTGCACGTGCCATGTGCTCTGTCTCATATTAGGGATGTTTACGGTCGCTGCCCAATGTGATGCGGCGGACTTTCCTGACTTTGACTTAGTTTAGCTTGAATGTGCAGTTATGTGCGTTGCAATGATGTGCTTTATTATTTTATCACAAGGTTATGGACCACGTTAAGATTGCGCAATACACGAACATAAAGTTATAATACAATACGTTATTCACGACTCACGCAGTGCGTCAAAGGACTGAATGAGACAGACAAGAAAAAATCAACTTACGAGAATGCATGAGGTTAAATAGAGATGAATATGATGATGCACACTTAGTCTGTTACGAATGATGTAAACAACCAATGTGCCGAAAAAAGATAGACTACGTGAGTTACGAAGAAGACAAACATAAATATTGCTAAAGCGCATCAACTCTTAGTTTAACACAAACATGAGCAAAGTAAAATCAACAACATAATACTTGAAAAGTAACAAACTGCAGACGTATTACTAAGCTGCTATGAAAACTAAACGAGTTGCAAGATTAATAGTAATTTGTAAAAGACTGTGTCTAACTGAAGACACAAACACTCCGCGGGGACAAAGAAAGAAAACGGAGCGGAGCAAAAAATAAAAATTAAACTAAGATTGAAGCAAGATTACAAGGTTGCCTTAGCAAAGTTCTGCAATATTACTTCTATTTCCTCACTACTGAACGTTTCCGCACCTTCACCATCCTCTCGCGGGCTGGTTTCCAATACGTGCACGTCCGCTCCAGCCAATGTCTGCATTTGATTGTTGAATGCGGTGCATCGCTGGTAGTAATTTTCGATCATTGGCACAGGTACCAGGCATACAGGCAGTCCGGCGCTCCTTTCGTAACTTGCCTGACGACATTTCTCATGCCAGATATGCCATCATCGACCGTCCATCCGTTCTTGATCATTTTCACGCCGAACATGATCACAACTGCTGTTGTTGCCACTGGCTTCGCAAGCGCGGTAACGAATGTCCACAGGTCCGACAGATTATCTGCTTCGATCAATTTGACTTCGACGTTGTGGTGTGTTAGGGGTAATATCTTGTGTAACGTAGCGGTGTCTTCCACTATTATCATACAGTCTTTGATCGTGCTGTGCTTCTTTCCGGACGGCGCAGGTTTTGGCGGACGACGATACGGTGTTGTGTTTGCCAGACGTCGATGAGCGCATGGCCGGTAGCTGTTATGATGTTCTTTCGCCTGATGTTCTTGGCCCAATGATCGCATTTCTTGACTCATTTCGAGCATCAACTCCACCACAATTTTGTCATTGCGTTCAAGGCGCGCTGCTTCACGATTATGGCCCGACTTCAAAAGTACGTGTTTCTTTTTCGTCATCAGGTATCGCGCGACAACTTCTTCGTCTTCTTTATGGTCGTTAGATGACATGGTGAGGACTACAAGTTCTTGACTCGGTACGGTTGCAAACGGTAGGTTCCAAGTAGAAGGCAAAAGTGAAATGAACTTACGCAGGCTAGCCAAACAAACAAAGTAAGGTGGAGTAAAAAAACAAGACAAACATTCATACATGTGCAACAAAGAGAAGCGGCGCCTAATAAAAACATATTATTCTGCTAAAATGCATATTATAGAGGTGAACAATCTGTCTAGGTTAAACAAAACAACGCAACTTGATTATATTTATAATAAAGAGGATACTACCTCATTCGGCGTGCCGCTTGGCTCGTCTGCTCCCGATTTTCTGTGCGATTTTCGTCCAATCTACACCGGTCACTGCTGTTGTCTGATCGTTCCCCCGAGTCGGTCGAACCTATTCCGCATGATCTTTAGTTGTAGTAGTCGCACCAGTTTGCAGCATTTCTTCACAGTCTTCGAGCAAACACCTGTGACTAACAGTAGTACGGACCCACACACCCATGGCGCGGAGCACGCGATGACAACTATAGCTACGATCCAGACTAGTGCAATCAGCCAACGCTTCCAAAAATTGCTCCACAGATAGGGGAAATCCAAATTTACTAAGGCATTCCAAAAGGATTGTATGCTGCTGTGGGTGTCGTTGAGTCGTGATGGTACAATGTTCGTGTAGTTCATTAGGGGCAAATATGGTACGTAGTTTAGTTCTCCTTTGATTCGCAGCTGGGTTTCAGTCGCACTACACATTACCTTGCAGTGAACGTCAACCTGTGCGTTCGCGAATGACAGCGTGATTGCTGTGTTGATCCCAGCAGGATTGTATAGAAATGAAAATGTTTTCTTCTCACAGATGGCGGTTGCGTAAACTTGCGTCCTGGAAGTTGTGCAATACACGTACATGGTTGATTGAGTGAGACAATTGTAACACCCGTTTAGATCGGCAGCTTGCACTTTGCACGTGTCGATTTCGACTTGCTGCTCGACTATCACTTTGTTCGTCTTCACGTTGATTCGAATGGCTGCGGTGGAACTGACTTCAATCTTCACATTGTTGTTTGAAGGTCGTATCAGGTGTTGCTCAGCTCTTGTCGGCAGCAGTAATTCTTCTGTTTCAAACAGCGATTGTATGTCATTGTTGACGCAGATGCAATTTGGTGACTCACGAGTAGGGTTACAAGAACACACCGACGCAAAAATCGACATTTTTCACTCATTGTTGCAGCTTCGTTTCTGGTGCCGCATTGAAAATTGCCTGGCTCAGACGGGGTTAAGATCCCTTTTGCATTGGCGACGGTGCGTATGATTTGTTCTCCGTTGCTGATGTACGGCACATGTAGTCCTGTTAATTCTGTGGATGGCATGTTTCCGGTGACTGTTAACTCGAACTGCTCAAACTTCGTACGGATGCCGGGCGTCAGTTCGATGATCGCCTCTTTTCGTTTTTTTTGGTCAGTCCATGCCACTTTCGTCTTGACCTTCATCGTGTAGGAAGGACAATCGAACACTTCATAGATGTGACTGCTCTTCTCTTTTGCGTAATTACGAGAGAAAACACACGAACCGCGCGTTAAAAAACAAACAAACACTTCTTGCAATGTGATGGTGACGCAGTATGTATGGCCCGGCTTCTTGTTAGCTTCATGTGACTGGAACTCAGCCAGCTTGGTTTCTGTTTTGACGTTATCGCAGAAGTTTCCATAGCATTCTCCCGCTTTGTGACAGCGATGCGAGCTCACAGATGCGTAGGTAATGTCTCGCGTGTAATACATTACGCGTTTGTCGCATTCCATTGCAACAGCCAATGTTTCGATTTCGAGCATTCCGAGAGCACTTTCGTTTGTGACCAGCGCCAGACAGCTGAGTTGTCCACGGGGGACGAGAACTAAATCCACTGACGTGTAGTCGTTGCAAATTTTCTTCGTTCGATTTGTCGTTGTGTCGTAGCTTGTGGTGCATTTGCTGCCGTCGTGTTTGAGGACGACTCCTTCCGAACAGGAACAAGATGGTGTGATCATGGTTGTGAGCACGATGACGATGACTGTTAGAACTGTCGAGCGTGTCATTCGAATGTTTGGACTGTGACTTCCGATTTATGCAGAATTCATTGATTGACTTGGTTTTTCTTCAGCGATCATCACAACGTGACGTGGCAATAGGTGTTCTTGGTTGGATTGATTTCTTGAGCGTTTCTTCATGCACTCTTGAGCTATGTGCACGATTGCCGATATGCCTATGACACAGCATTTGATAACGTGAATGAAAGCCTTCGCCAAAGTTGTTATGACTTTGGCTATCCCGTACATGCAGCAGCACAATGCAGTCGTGAAAATCAGCATCGTGACCATGAAATACACGCCAGAACAACGTACGTTAAATAAGTACTCTAGACACACGCGACAGGTGATTAATTCGCACATGTTCGTTCCTGGACATCGCATGCCGATTTGTTTCTTGAGATAGCCGCGCCAATATATGTAGGCTTCCACTGTGTAAGTTGGCTTGGTGGTGATTTCCAGCGGAAAAATCATTTCTTGACTTGTTGGATGTTCAATTGTGTAGCATATCGGTGTTGCACAAACGTGAATCATGTTTGTGTGATCCCATTGAACGTGTAAATAAATACCGTTTTTGATGCAGCTCAGTGCCACTTGATTTTCACTGAGCATGACGTTGCGTTTATCTTCTTCTTTGTGCGGATAAATCTTGATTTGCACTTCACCCCATCCTCTTAGTGGTGCGCGAAGATTGCCGTGGTTCAGCAGCAAGTAGATCAACGGCCGATGTTGATAGTAACAAAACCTCGCTGTGTGCCGGTTGGCACATGCATTTTGTGCGCAATATTCGGGGCTTCCTGAAGTTTCAGCTCCTTGATTTCCAACGCAACTGAATTCTTCATTGCTCGATCGGTACTCTTGTTCAGAAAGATGGATTTGATCGATCAGGTGTTTTGATCCGTCAAACAGTTCGATTTGCGTTACTGAAACATAGTGTGCGGTAGGATTACAATCAGAGCTAGGAGTACGGGAGCAGTAGATGGGTGTGGCTCTTTGCAGCTCTTCAGTCATATCGGTTGTGATTTGGGGGACTTCTGACGAACGAATTTCGGAATGCGAACATCCCGACATCCACGGTTTGCACGAACAGTGGGAAATCAATGCCTGGCATCTTCCGGTTTTATCCAGCATCATACGTGGCAGTTTAGCACTAAATTCGCAATTGATATGCGCAGTCCAAGGGCTTTTGTCACAAGTTTGAGCTGAGCAGTTCACAGTCGTACTGCAGTAGAAACCAGATAAAACGATTTTGAACACAACGGTACCACTTTCGGTGCAGTCTTGTGACACAACAGGCTGTAGCTCTTCATGGCTGATGCCGTCGCACGTTGCGGCACTGACATTCTTTGGTGCAAACACACACAACAACAATAATACGGTGGCGATGGGTTTGGCGAAAGTGACTCGCTTGAGTGTCTTGGGCCGGCTCATTGATGGACGTGCGGTACATTCTTGACGGTTCGTTAACATGGCATGACTGACGACGTTGTCGGTCTCTTCAGTCGCGATTTCAAGCGGGTGCAGATCATGAATGGCTTTCTTGATAGTGCGGCCTTCAGATGTATTGACTTCAGCTGTTCTGATCTGCCCGTCACGCGATGGTATTAACTGTGTGATTTTGCCCAGTGCCCATTTGCCTCTTGGTATGTTTTCATCTGCTATCCACACGGTTTCATTGAGTTTCGGCTTTTGCTTTGCCACTCTTCGTGGTTGTTTCAGCTTGGTTTGCAATCGGTCTCGCAACGCTATCGGGTATTCGATTACGAACCTCTTCCAGATGTGATCCCAATGTTCTGTAGTTTGCCTATACAGTCGGCGTAATCGGGCTTCTTCTGACGCTTGCTTGGTATTCTTCTGGTTGTCGTCTGATTGATTGACCGTCGGCAGCATCGTATGCGGCGTGTTCATCAGCAGTGACCATGGTGTGATGGGGTTCAAACTGTCTTCTGTAATGGTCGTTAGTGGGCGACTATTCATCATGCTACATACCTCCGATAATGTGGCAGTCAATTCGTCATACAGTACGACTCTCTTGCCCAGTTGCATAGATGGACGCAACATGTCTTTGACTAGTCGGTTCATGACTTCAACTACGCCCATACGATGCGGTGTTGCAGGGATGTTGAACGACCATGTGACATTCAGCTTCGCGTTGTCCAAAAACGTGTTCTTCCAATAACCGTTGACCAACAGCTTATGTTCGTTGATCCAACTCAACAGTTTCTTTGAGAGAACAAAAACTGCGGCGCAGTCACTCCGTACGTGATTAGGAACGCCAAATTTCGCACAGAAACTTCTGAATGCCCTCACGTACGCTTCCGCTGTTTGTCCAGCGACAGCTTCCAAGTGTACTGCTCTGGTGACGAAACAACAAAATATGAGTATGTACACTTTCATGACAGTCACGTTGTCTGCCATGCGGCATTGTATTGGACCCATGTAATCGCAAAAACTATAAGTGAAGCCTGGTTTCTTCTCCAAAACGTTCCTTCGGCAAATCGCTCATTTTTGGTACTTCAAAGGGCGACCCCTTGTATCGAATGCAGTCACGACATCGTTGGATTATGGAATTCACTGTCTTGACAGCCTTCGGTATCAGATAATGTGCCAAACTTACAACCATTTGGCGGGCCTTAATGTGACAGTGAGCCTTGTGATGAAACATGATCATCGACTGCAGGAACAGGCCTGAACGTGGCAGCAGCAATGGATGTTTGATTTGTTCGGACACGTCAGCGTTCTCAGTGTTTCGATTTCTCGAGCGCAATAAACCTCGATTATCCACGAACAGTTGCCACTGCGTTACTAAACCGCTCGGTGTGTTAGATGTCATACGCTTCTTAACGTCTTTGTGTGCACAGATTGTTCATACTTCAGCAGCAGATCTTGAGCGACTGCACGTTCAGACGTGGTGATGCTTCCCTTGGTCTTGACAGCATTTAACCATTGCTCGGCGACATGGAATCTCCTCTTCGAATCCTCAGACAGCTTGGCCCATATCATTAGTTTGAAACAACGAAGCACGTAGACAACGATATTCAAGACTTGTATGAACGATGACCTTCGCTCCAACACAGGGGCTAGCAAATGCGTGGGGCGTGAGCTGGTTGCTTTCGTCGACGAGACTTGTGAGACCTGAGTGCAGTTCTTGAATGACGGTTCTGCTCTTTGTTCCATCACGGCTTCTTGTAGTTGATCATCGGGGATTGGCTCTTTTAGCGATGTGATGGGCCAATGTTCAATGGAATGGTTCGGCATCAAAGATTGTATTGACGTGTGTCTTCTTCTGATTTGACCGTGCCTCATACCGAATGCACAACGGCGTATGATGTCCAGGCTTGTCACATAGCGTCGTTCTTCATCTCGCACTCTTTCGCGTTATGGTTCTTCTGAAGACACACGAAGCAGCGTCCATCCTTTACAAGTTTGCTTTTTTTTTTTTTTTTAACTTGTGGTTTTTTTTACTTTCTCTCTTGTCTGTCCCTCACTGTTTTTACCTGTGGACACCGTGAGTGAGAATGATCGTTCTTGTCGCAATACACGCAGGCGTACGGTTGTTGTTGCTTCAGCGGTGATACTGACCTTCTCCTCCTTTGAGGTCTTGGACTTGACGTTCGGTCCTTGAATCTGACGACTTTCTTCTGTGTCGGACTTTGCGCTCTTGCATGTGCGTGCATGATGTCAGTTGTATTTTCTGCCATCATTCTGGAGGGACCGTTACGTCTTGGGGACCGAGGTGACCGGTAGCTTTCGTATCCACTGGTCCTCACGTTCGCTGAATGCTGTTGTCTCGATCTTCTAGCATTTGCTAACGACCTTTCTTGATCAATTACCAATTCGAATTCACGCATCAAATTCTTAGTTGATTGCTCTTCAGGCCTTAGTCTTTGCACGATTCTTTCGAGTGCGCGTTCTGGTATCGTTGCCTTGATCGTGCGCCTAATTCCCCAGTGGTTAAGATCATCACCGGCAGCAATTAGCTTGTAGGACACGATCTTCAGTTGATCCAGTGTTTTTGTCATTGACTCTACCGAGAACGTTGCCATTGGAATTCGAAACAGTTCCTCATGGATCGTTTCGAGTATCTGATGCGGTTTGTTGCATTTGTCTCTCAGCATTGCCAAGGCATGAGCGTAGTTCTCGTTGGTCGCCGGGATCGCATTTAAAAATGCGAGCGCTTCTCCACTTGTCAACCCCTTGACGATCGAGAATTTCAGCAGGTTGGATACTCTTCGTTTCGAGTTGATTACGTTTTCCACGAATGTAATAAACGTTGGCCACATCGTTAGATCACTGCCATCGAACTTCGTCCATTGTAACCCAGGAACTTGAATCTTGGCGTTGCGGACGTAGTCTTCAAATGCATATTCGTCAACATCTTCTTCTTCCCAGATGTGGCGAAACTGATCATTGTTGTTGCTATTGGTGTTGTTGTTGTTGTTGTTGTTGTTGTTGTTGTTGTTGTTGTTGTTGTTGTTGTAGGGTGGTGTGCCACTAATCGGGCCACCGGACCGGAACGCAGTCCAGAACGGATCAGGCTCGATGCGTCGCAAATACGGTTGAGCACTCTCTTGGCTTTGTTGTTGCTGAAGCTGGGGTTGATGCTGGTGTCGTGGTGGTCCACGTGTGCTTTGTGGTTGTTGAATTGACATTTCCTGTCTCCATTGTTGACCAAATCTTGCAGGAGTGTTATAATCACGTGATTGAAATGCTGCCATCATGTTCGGAAAATGGCTGCCAACCGTCGGTCGTGTTGTTGCTTGGGGTTGTAGCATTGCGTCTTCTCTGCTTGTCCCTTCAGTTAGTTCTGTCTTCGTTTGAACCCATCGTTCTCGTTCCCGATCAAGATCGTTCTTCATTTGGCTGTAATACTTGGTCTTCGTCAGCATTGACGTTTCTTCTTGCTCAAGTTCACCTTCTTGGGCATAACGTCCCACGACTGTTAGAAATGCTGCCCAGCTGTTCAATGCGTTATTGAGGGTTGCAATTTGATCGTCGTAAAACTGCACCGCTCTGTCAGTCTTCTCGATAAATTTCTTCACCAACTCGCGATGTTCTTCAGGTGTGCTTGCTGAAACTAGTTTGCTCTTCATTCGATTCGGATCATGATCTTTACCATAGTCTCTGACTCTTCGTTCGACTGTTTCGAGCTGGTTGAGGATGGTGTACGCGAACAGTTGTCCGGATGTGCCGTTGCCATTCGAACCGCTTCCACTCGATACATCGGTCTTTACCGATTCTGCTTTCTCCACGCTGGTCGACATGACGATGGCAGGCTGAATAACCTGTGTTACCTGCACAAGATATTTTTCCAGCTAACTACAACGTAACAAAGTTACGGGGGTTTGGGTTTGTGCGAAGTTTACCTACTCACACTCGCAGGGGGTTCCAGATAGCGCCAAACGACTGGTATAACCAAGTGCGGTTGGAGGACGGAACACCAAAAGCTAAACGGCCGAGTATTACCCTGCACCGGATTTATATACGATAGGGAACCCGTGTGAGCTATTTTGCGGCTCACAAAGGAAGAGGTGTGCGAGTTACAGCGAACCTGAAACGTGATCTGAAAAAAAACTGAAGATTTTTGGAATGCTGACTACCGTTGACTCTAGAAGGAAACGGTAATCTCTGGGGCGGCAACGAGAAACAAGAAAAACTCACGGGTTGCAAACTTACGAGATCTGGGGGCGGCGGTTAGTAGCGATCACCAAAATTGTTTACGGTCGCTGCCCAATGTGATGCGGCGGACTTTCCTGACTTTGACTTAGTTTAGCCTGAATGTGCAGTTATGTACGTTGCAATGATGTGCTTTATTATTTTATCACAAGGTTATGAACCACGTTAAGATTGCGCAATACACGAACATAAAGTTATAATACGATACGTTATTCACGACTCACGCAGTGCGTCAAAGGACTGAATGAGACAGACAAGA
>JASAMV010008476.1:0-27344 GCA_030248065.1 Rhynchonema sp. JSB1_4
TTGGCTTGCTCTTTCTTCATCTTGGCCTACCGTAATCCTACACGTGCTCGAGCGGTCTGGTATATAAGCGGCAAAACGTCGTGGTTTTCTTCATTCACTGGCTTCTGATTCACCAATTCTCAACGACAACACCAACATTTCCATCCAACCAATGTCCCATCCACCATGTCCTCCCACCGGTCGCCCAGCTGCTGATATGCTGACATCGATTTCCATTTGACCGCCTGGACGATAGTTGACTCCTCAAAGTCAGAGTGGGGTTGAGTCCTGGCCTCCAGGTTGGCGGGGGATATTTTGAGATTTCCATTGCGATAAAATTAATTATATGCTACTTTCATTCCAAATTGCAGTGTGCGCTCTCGGCGACATGCACAAACATTCAATCTATTTCCATCAACAACATCCAGCTTTGCGTGATCGCCGCGCTAATCGTCTTAGGGTCGATGCCAGATCTCGAGCAAGTGGGAGCAAGTAGGGAAGATCGAATATGGGGAGGTTCGCAATGAATCCACTTAGTTGATGATCTAGTTAATCACGGCAACAACAGCTAATCAATCACATTCAGATGACAGCGCTGCTCAGTGGCCGTGCGCGGGACGCAGACGAGCGCGCTCGTGCCAACCAAACGGGTGCACAGAAAGAGGGATGTAGACTTGGCCAACGTGCCCGTTAGTTCCGTTTCTATCAAAATTTATATTAAAAAAACCGACCTGATGCTATCCTTGACAAACGTTTGGTCTCATAGGTGCCAGCCGAGCACGCGCTTGCCCCGAATGCTTCGAATCAATCAAATGGCGACCTCAGCGGGCGAGTGACCTTCGATTCGGTTAAAACTTGCATTCATTTATTTTAACTGGGTTATTCCAGAATTTTCATTCCATTTCTTCAATTCCATTCGCAGACCGTGAGTGGTCATGAGATCACCGGTTGAAGCGAATGTAACTTCCTGTTGGAGGCGAAAAGACGACAGAAAGACAGAAAGAAGGACAAGAAAATGAAGAAAAAGGCCCGCAAATATAAAGAGATGCCCACGCCCAAGGATAGTCCCCGCCTGGTTGCGATTGCGGCCAAAGGGTTTGTAGTTTTTTGACTTTGATGAAGTTCTACAACGAAAACTCACATGATGAATGTTTTTGCTTTCAGTGCGGAAGACGAAGACACCGACAAATCCGGTAATGTGGACGGCCGTCAACAATTTAGTTTTCAATCTGTTTCTCGATTGATAAACACCTGTGAGACAATTCTTTCGCAGATTCGCCGAGTAACTCGAGCGGGTCGGAGAAAGCGTCGGAGAGTAAAAGCGAGTAAAAGGAGAGTAAAAGAAAGAAAAGTAAAAAGAAAGAAGGAAAGATAAAAGGTAAAAAGTAAAAAGTAAAGAGAAAAAGAAAGTAAAAAGAAAACACTAATTACCCCGATTCCTTCCATGATAATACCCCAAAAATTTTGTGACAATTTTCCCGTTTCTCTAAATAGTAGAATCTCATGCATTTTTCCGAAAAGGAGTAATGTTAGCTCTTCAAACAAACTTTCCCCGCCACGCCCCACATGATATTGATTGTTTCCATTATTCCCTGCATCCCATTTATTCCGCTCATGATTGATGCCTTCAACTAATTTCTTCAAGTGATATAAGCGCCTCAATTCTCTTTCTCTGTTCGAGTAAAGCTAAATAAACTAGAAAATGAAACACAATAACGAATTGATCAACGGATCAAAGCGAAAACTTGTTGCCAGAATCGCCCGCGCTGATTACATGCAATCAATCTTGATCAACGCGCTTTTTCGCGTATTTTTATTTTATGGAACACTGTACTAGTGCTTTTCGCTTTTTCAGTACTTTACGTGTTGTGGTTTCCCATTCGTGGCAGTCTACCATAGCTCACCTCATCACGTTTATCTTCGTCCATGCGGTGCGCACTGTTGTTTTCCTTCGTGGCACGCAGGGTTGGGCAAAAAAAATTTTTTAAATTTTTGTTAAAAAAAAGGTGTTTGAAAAAAATTAAAAAATATTTTAAAAAAATTTTTCTTTTAATTTTTTCGGGGGAACCGAATGTTCTAAAACGTCCAAAAATGGCCTTTTGGGGGGTTATTTTTCGTCATTTTTTCTCAAGGGTCGAAAAATATTCTTCACAAAATCTCCTTTGGGGCAGGGTTGGGCAAAAAAAATTTTTAAATAAGGTTTTTGAAAAAAAATTTAAAAAAATTTCTTTTTTTAAATTTTCGGGTGAACAAAATGTTCTAAAACGTCCAAAAATCGCCTTTTGGAGGTTATTTTTTGTCATTTTTTCTCAAGGGTCAAAAAATTTTGTTCACAAAATCACGTTTGGGTCAGGTATTTGGTACCTAAGATGCCCCAAATGATGTTATTATACCTTCCCGTGATACATGAGACACAGTATGCATGTACCTACATGGTACTTCGATTTCATACCCCATCGAGTCGGTTATATACGACTAATTCAGCGACCCGACAAGTATTTCGGCAGCTTATATTCTTAATTCCGTGTGGTTAATGAGTGAATCTTGCTTATTCGACCACAAACTGTTGTGTCTGATATTGGTCGCACAATGACTTTATAAGAATTGGTCAAATTTTTTTCCTGAATCGTGAAGCAGGAAAGTGACGGGTTAATGACGTTGCGTTGCGCGAAACACAAACCATGCAGTCAGCAAAATATTTCACACCCGCAGCAACGTGGGTGTTTTGCTAGGTTATTTTCAGCTGAAAATGTTTTGTGAGAATCACAAATAGCACAGTGGTTAAGAGTGACTGAACGTGAAAATCAGGATTCATTTCACGAATTCTTATATAGCCATTGTGCGACCAATACCACAGAGCAGCAATCATCAGTCCATATTAAGCACAGGCTGTTGGATCGCACCGAAATGACGTGAACACCCTTCATAAGTGATGCAAACCAAGTCACAAAAGTGATTTGTCAATTAAAGTTGCATTTCTTCGCGTTTTTGCGCGTTTTTAGGCAAATTTGGTCAAATTTCATAGAATCTGGGACTTTTTAAAAAAAAATTTTTTTATTTTTTTTTAAAAACTAGATTACAAATTTTTTTTCCAACCCTGCTTTGGGGCATGTATTTGGTACCTAGGATGCCCCAAATGATGCTATTATACCTTCTCGTGATACATGGGACACAGTATGCATGTACCTACATGGTACTTCGATGCCATGCCCCATCAGGTCGGTCATGAACGACTGATTCAGCTACCCGACAAGTATTTCTGCAGCTTATATTCTCAATTCCGTGTGGTTTATGAATGAATCTTGCTTATTCGACCACAAACTTTTGCGTCTGATACCACAGAGTAGCAATCATTGGTCCATATCAAGCACAGACTGTTTGATCGCACTGAAATGACGTAAACACCCTTCATAAGTGATGCAAACCAAGTCACAAAAGTGACTTGTCAATTAAAGTTGTGTTTCTTCGCGTTTTTGCGCGTTTTTTGGGCAAATTTGGTAAAATTTCCCCGAATCTAAGACTTTTTAAACAGAATTTTTTTTTTTCAACCCTGGTGGCACGCTACCCGTAAATTCTCCGCGTGCCGTATAGACGACAGAATGTCGTAATATTCTTCATTAACTGGCTTTTGATTTACCAATTATCACGACAATCCAATTTCACGATAATCCAATTTATGTTCCAAGCCGACATCCCATTCACAATCTCCTGCCACGCATCCGCCGGAAGTGTGGCTTAGGGCGGACTTAGGTTGAATCCGGAAACCGGAATCCGGAAATATTTCCGGAGAACGCATTATTTTTGCATGTAAATTTCTGCTTTTTCCGGAAATATTTCCTTCCGGAGTCCGGAAATGTCTTGTATTTTTGTATGCAAGTTATGTCCGGATTCCGGAATTAACCTAAGTTCGCCCTATATCGTTGCATATTTCCCAAGCCAGAAACGGTCTTGTCGTGCTTATGGGAGATAGGCTTAAGGGTAAGACTTGAGGTTTGGTTTGCTGTTAGGCTTAGGCTTGAAATTGCACGTAGGCTTGGGCTTAGGCTTTATCCTGATGTTGACAACTGGTCAACCGGTCGGGCCAATGCATAGGCTTAATTTTCAGACTTTATTAGGCTTAGGCCCCACTTATGTAGGTCTGGGCTTAGGCTTTAGCTTAGGCCTACACATGATGAACCACACCACATTGAACGACAATGTTTCCATGTTCAACACAGCAAACCACACTGGCCTGGATTTGGTGCTACGAGCCGGTCGCTCGTTCCGCATGGTGCTCTGGCGGTTGGGTTGTTCCCTGCGCGCTTGTTGACCAGCAGGGGGTTTGAATTGACAACTTTGTTGCGAGGATCTTCGGACTGGTTAAAATGTAAGCGAGGCTCATTCTTTTCGACGGAAGCAAGGCCCAGTTCAATTCTTCACTTCAGACAGTGAGTTCATAGGAAACCAACAAGTTGAATCGAGGGTCAGTTCTTTTCCGAAATGGGCTGCGACGAGAAAAAGGATAAAAAATATGAAAGTCAAAGCCCCGAAGCACAAAAAGATGCCCACGCCCAAAGACGCACTCGCCTGGCCGCGATTGCCTCTGGTGAGTAAGGTGCCTACTGGGATAAGAGTCGTTAAACACCTATGTCAACAAATTCTTTCGCATATTCGGCGGGTAACGGGGGGGGGGAGGGGGGGCGGAGAAGGCGTCGGTCAGCAAAAGCGAGTGAAATCATAAAGCGTAAAAACGAAGAAACATAAAAAGTTAAGAAAGCAAAATGAACTTAAACAAAGCGAAAGAAAAAGACTGTAGAAATATAATTAAAAATGAAACACGATAATGAAGTTTTAAAACAGTGAAGAGAGCAATTTACTTGCGAATCAAAAGACGGGAAAATTAAAGGCCAAAATCTTCCGGAATGTGAAAATGTGAACTCTCTGATCGTGCCCCGATTGACCAGGCCCCAATAGCCGGACCCCAAATGTTTTAATATCACGAATATCATATTAAATCCTCTTCATCCCATCACCTTTTTTGGCTAATCTAATGCTTAGCCATCCATCTAATTTCTTACAGTGACCCATATTTGCATTTCTTCCCTTGTTGGGATAAAGTAAAATAGAACAATGATCAACAATAACCGCGCTCATTATTCGTGTCGTGTTACTCAATCCTAAACCCAAGCGTTTTCTTTTTCGGTCGCTGGTTCGGTGATTTGCGGAACACAACCGGAATTTCTTACGTTCGCCCAGCGTGTCTCGGTTGTCTACACATTTATGACGTTCTAGCGCTGCTCCCCACGATTTTCTTGGCCCCACACTCCACACGCCCTGCTTATTCGTGAGTGATTTCCAACGATGTTGTTCGACTTTATGCACTCGTGGCATATATTTCTGGGCTCAACGCTTTATTCTTCGTGATCGTAATCTACCGTAATCTTTCACGTATGCAAGTGCATATACATAAACGACAGAAGGACGTAATCTTTTTTCATTCACTGGCTTCCTAATGCGTGGCTGTTTTTTCGTGGCATTCTACCATATCCACTGACGTTTTTTCTATTTTTCTTGACGTATACGCTTCGTTTTCTTCATTTTGGGCTACCGTAATCCTACACGTGTTCCAGCGGTATATAAGCGGCAAAACATCATGCTTTTCTTCATTCACTGGCTTCTGATTCACCAATTCTCAACGACAACACCACCATTTCCATCCAACCAATATCCCATCCACCATGTCCTCCCATCGGTCGCCCTGCTGCTGATGTTGACGTCGATCTCCATCTGACCAACAATCACTGGATGACAATGGCGCCTGGACAATGGTTGACTCCTCCAAAAATGGTCGGGGTTGAGTCCTGTCCTCCAGGTTGGCGAAGTGGATATCCTGCGATTATATATTGTGGTCACACTAATCAGATTCTATTTTCATTCCAACTTGCAGTGTGCGCTCACGACGACATGCACAAACATCCAATCTAATTCCATCAGCAACACCTAGCTTTGCGTGATCGTCGTGCTAATCGTTGGGTCGATGCTAGATCTGCAGCCAGTAGCACCGAGTAGGGAAGACCGTCTATGGGGAGGTTTGGAAGAAAGAAGCGGTAAACCACGAAAAACTCAATCTTTGCTACTTAATTAAATTTCAGTTGAAGCAGTGCGTTCAACGCATTTGCCATGGCGGTGGGATACTTCCCTGCGCGCTTTTGATAAGCCGGGGCCGGGGTGAGTTATTCTCGTTGATGGCAGAGTGTCGGTTAATCAACAAGATTAAATCGGCTCCTGTCTTACCAAATGATACCTGCGAAGCCGGAGAAAGGCCAAGAAACCCCTAAAAATACCTTCTAATCACTCAAGTTTAAGTTTATCACGCACCAATCATTTATGATTGTCCAATCAATCAAATCATGTGACTAGATTACATGTGACTAGATTACGATGAACAAATCCAATCAACATAGTAATGAATCAGCAAATAGGGCAATCAATCCATTTAATTGTCTACATTGTTCACTACTAAGCAGCAACTGCAAATCAAGGCCTGATCCCAGATGGCAGCGCTGCTCGGTGGCCGAGCGCGGGACGCAGACGCGCACCTGCCAAGCAAGAGGGTTCCACGTAAAAAATTCGCCTTCTTTTTACAGAATGTCCCAGCCAGTTCCGCAATCGAAACGATCTGCTTTACCAAACGGCCCCAACAACAAACAGCCGAAAAATATCGCCAACAACAAAGCCGGAACAAAGCGAGGTGCACACGATCAAGCCAACAATCAGCAGGTTGGGATCAGTTCCCTTGACTCATTATTTAACAATTTTCATTTTTCTCCTTCCCTTGCATTCGCAGACCGTCAGTGCTCACGAGATCAGCGGTCGAAGCGAGCGTAACTTCCTGTCGGAGGCGGGCTACGACAGGAAGAAGGACAAGATACTGAAAAAGAAAGCCCACCAATACCAGGAGTATCCGACGCCTGTGGACGATCCGACCCTGGTCGCGAAAGCGACTAGTGGGTTAGTTGCCTTCGAGGTTTTAAGTTCAAAAATGAACATTTACATTTTCGATGTCATTTGACTTTCAGTGCGGCGTCCGAGAAGACGGTGGAATCCGGTAATGTTCACAACCAACAACATAGTTTTTAATCTGTTCCTTGATTGAGAGTGTAAACACCGACGTCAACAAGTTCTCTCGCAGATTCGTCGAGAAACTCGAGCGAATCGGAGAAGGCGTCGAGCAGTAGCAGCGAGTGAGAAAGAAGAGAAAATGAGAAAAGGAAAGGTAAAGAAAATGAAGAAAATACTGATTACCCAGCTTCCTTTCACGCAATAAATTTTTGTGGTCTTGCCCTCTTTCTTTAAGTAACTCAGTAATTTCATTTTCCGATTTTCTCCCTCTTCATGTAGGTAATAGCAAAATTGAGTAATGTGTTCAACGAGAAGTAATTTAATTTAAGAAACCCCCACTCCATCCCACTATCTGATGCACACATTTTTCGCCTAAAGCTAATGCCTAATCACCTAGTTTCGCCTTGTAACGTGCCTCTAGCACCTCTTCCCCTTTCTTTCTGCGAGTAAAGTAAACTAAAAACAATAAAATATGATCAACAATAGCCGCGCTCACTATTATTATTATTATTCTGCTGGCAACTTCGGAAAAAATTCCATATGCGGGGTCAAAAGACCCGAACGGCCTACACTAACAATTGCAACCGCAATCGCTTAAAGCTAAGCTCAAAATGTCACATACCTCAAGGATATCACATATCACCGAAACTGAGCTTTTACGTAAGCGGCTTCATTGCTTCTGTTCCCAGAGGGTGACGATCACATTTAGTGTCCAAAACTGGACGTGCGCTTCTTCCACGGTTTGTGGTTAGGCGATCATCGGTGCGCACGGTTGGGTTGGAACGTGCAGTAACCGCCCTTCTTTGGCCACTTCTTCTTCTTCTTTCGGTGTTATTAGCTGTTGTCCTGGTTCTTGTTTGGCCATCGAATTTGTACTAGCGTTCATTCAGCCATTCGTACAGCCATCGATGGGTTGAGGGATTCTTTTATTCGGCCAAAATAACTGTTGAAGTTGCTGTTGTTTTGGAAATCGTTTGGTCAGATCCGGGTCAGTTTGGTGATGATGGCAATTATACTTGAAGGCTAAAAAATTCAAAAGCTCAGCGTCAGCGCAGAAACCAGTTTTTTCCGCCGCGCTCATTATTCGTGTCGTGCTACACAATCCTAAACCCGAGGGTTTTTTTTTCGGTCGCTGGTTCGGTGATTTGTAGAACACAACCGCGCAATTTCTTACCTCCACGCAGCGCGTCTCGGTTGTCTACATTTATGACATTCTAGCGCTGCTCGCCACGATTTTCGTGGCCCCACACTCCACACGCCCTGCTTATTCGTGAGTGGATTTCCAACGATGTTGTTCGATTTTATGCACTTGTGGCACCGGACGCACCGGACCCTTCATGGCCCGAACCGAAGCTTCAAAGCAATTTGAATGTGGAGCGACAGGAGCGCACTTGAATAGAGCCATGGCTTCCTGAGATTGACTGCGATTCTGTTGCTGACCGTGATAAGTCCTTCGGACCTCAGGGTGACTTAGGAGAAATCGCTGAGCACTAAATTGTCAGTCATTTGGATTACTGTATGCTGCGATCCCTCCTTTGTAGCAAACCTATGCTGATGGAGCTCAGAAATAAAAAAAATGAAACACAACAACGAATTGATCAACGGATCAAAGCGAAAACTGGTTGCCAAAATCGCCCGCGCTGATTACGTGCAATCAATCTTAACCAACGCGCTTTTTCGCGATTTTTTATTTTGTGGAAGATTAAACGTGGTGTTTTCCGCTTTTTCTATGCTCCACGTGTTGTTGTTTTCCATTCGTGGCAGTCTACCGCAGCTCACCTGATCACGTTTATCTTCGTCGATGCCGTGCGCACCTTTGTTTTCCTTCGTGGCACGCTACAGTAATCCTCCACATATTTAAGCGGTATATAGACGACAGAATGCTTGGCTCTAGGCATCGTACTTGTCTATTCATGGCTATGCAACCATAACTCCCAACGTTGCTTTTTCTTGGCTTCAGTTGTGGTCGTTTTCTTCATGGAATTCTACCATAATCTTTCACGTTTTCTTTTTTCACGCTGCTTCACCATGTTTTCTTTTCTTCGAGACGTGACACGCTACCGTAATCCTCCACGTATATAAACAACAAAATATAATCGTTTTCTTTCACTGGTTTCTGATTTACCAAATTCTCGACGACCACATCCCATCTAACCAACATCTCTCATGCAGCTCTTCTGCTGCTGATGTCAATCTGGCCTAACCAAGAATCCGATAAGAGACCTAAGTGCTTATTGGTCCTTGATAAGCCGGGGGTTAGTCTCTGTTTGATCACTGTTTTGTTAACTGCCACATTTCAGAAATAACATGTTATTCCCTCTCTTCCATCCAGACTGTGGGCGCGCCCGAGATCACCGGTCGGAGCGAGGGTCAGTTCTTGTCGGAGGCGGGCTACGACAAGCATATAAAGAGAACAAATGAAGAGAAAGGCCCAAAAGTACAAGAACATGCCGACGCCCAAGGACGATCCTCGCTTGGCATTTGTCGTTTTCGACTGTAAAAGTTCCAAAATGAAAAGGCAAATCTTGGATCTTGTTTCACTTACTTTTCAGCCCGGCATCCAATAACACAGAAAAATTCGGTAATGTTGAAGGCGTCGGATTGCAAAAGCGAGTGATAAATAAAAGAAGAAACGCAACGTAAAGGATTCTGAAAGAACTGATTACCCCGATTCCTTTCGTGCGATCGATCTTTGAGACCTTCCCCCTTTAAGTATAATGCAACAACTGCATTTTTCGACCATTTACCACCTCATCCTGTATAGGTAGTGTAATATCCAGGCAATATTTTCGGTGAGACGCAATTTTAATTTCAGAAACCGTATTTACTCCCTCCCGCTTCATCCCACTATCCGATACATGCCCTTTTTCGCTCATCAACGCTTAGTCATCTAATTTCTTTAAGTTTTCTGTTGACACACAATTTCCCTTTTGACCCCTTCAGTGATATATTCCACTCCGGCTCATCATTTATGCTATTAGTTCATCTGATTTTTTACAAGTGTTGGGTGAATAAATTAGATCTCGTGAACAACATGTGTAACAACCACACATTCAATCACATCAAAAAGGTTTGGTTGCCCTATGAAGGTTGAGTTTAAAATCCCAAATAAAGTTATGCAAACAACGGCCAGGCATCTCGGACATGCATACAGTTTCGGATTCAGCTTTCGAGTTCACCTCTATTGCCAAACCGCTATTATATGCGACGCGTACGCACTGCACATGGGAACTGCAGAAACTCAGGTTTCTGGGTGCTTCGATAACTGTGAAAATCGTTGTGCATGCTTACCATGTGAAAATCTAAAATCGAATCTTACTAAACTGCAAACAAACAAATTGCCTCATATTTATAAAGGGTGTTACTTTCCCCCAACCATATGTATCTGCAAAGTTCCGTGATCAGAGACAGGCGCGACTGGATCCAGTACCCCGCATCGAGGGTGACGTTGTTTTTATTTACATTCAACGTCTACTTGAGGTTCTGTCTCTCTCTCTCTCTGTCTGTCTGTGTGCTTGTACAGTGTGCACACGCACTTTATATCGGTTTGATGGAGGAGCAAGCTAGAGGACAACTTTCACCTGCGTCTGCCTCTTGCCAGCAAAATATCCACCCGACGACAACGGAGCGGATTCCAAACTGCATATCGTTTTGGGGTGCAACATTAAGGTTTGTGAGATTGGCATGTTTAGTGTTGCACCCCCTCTTTGGTAAATTTCTCAAAATCCAACTGAATGTCTGGGAATATTCGGTACGCTTGCGACACTATTATATGCGCAAACTTCATTCACAGGCGGGGATAGTCCGGTGCACATCAGGTTATCGTCAAATGAGAATTGAAAAAGAAATAATATGCGTAATTGTGAATGCATACGCGGAAACAGCTTTTCTTGTTCATTTTTTCGTTGGCCAAGAACCGTGCCCACACTAAAACCCGCACGCAAATAATAATTGTCAACAAACTGTAACCTGCTCACCTCGGCCAGTTTATGTACGGTCCTGGGTGCCGCAGCTCACCTGAGGATTTTCATCAACCTTCTTCATACTATGTAATGTACCTACATGCATACTGTACGCGTGCACTGTGACTGTACATACTGCACACAGGGTGCCCACAGCATCACAGACTGGGTACATCTAAAGCTGTGCAAGATAGAGCTTCAGTTCGAAACTATGGTGGTGTCTGGTGTGTCTTTGAGCTTACGCGCGCGCGCTTTCAGTCAAACAGGACATAGACAGGCTGTTCACGTCTTGCAATGGTGTGGAAGCCTGTGGAATGCACGTGACTCCTTAGCGGAAATTTAAGGCGTGGTCGCTGGTATCAACTTTTAGGCAGCTTCTGGCCGATGTAGGTGTGGTTCATAAGTTTAGGCTCGCCGCCCGATAAAAATACGGATAAGAATGCCGGATCGGGATCGGGATCCGGAGAATTAATCAGGATCGGGATTTCGGGATCTTGTCGGGATTGAAATTCTCCGGATCGGGATCCCCCTCGAGCACTGCTGACATGTCTTAGCCATATCTGAGCAGTTCACATTGTCTTCTTGCATGCCCGTCGCAGTAACCTCCATCCATTCCTTTTCTCAACACACGACATTAGGGTTGCCACTTTGCAAGTTTGTCTCTTCAGACTGAGCGCATGCGCTGTCTGCTCATATCGCTGCTGACTGACGAGCTTGTGAACAGTGATGTTTTACGCGTTTATAAAGCCAACATTGGTTTTTTTGCGTCACATGACAATCTGGTGCAGCACTGACCATGACATGGTTTATCGCCCGTCTGCGTGAGCAGGTCGAAAACGGGCAACCAACTACAGACTACACAACTCGTGTTGCAAATTTTGCTCAAATCCACAGTCGGTCAATGTACCACGCGAAGAGCACCATAATCGTCCAAATTTCAGGTCCTAATCCACCCGCCATGCCATACATCTATTCACACAAGGCTCTGTCGAGCGAGGCTCGCGCAGCGCGCAGCCTTCAGGGTGTGCCGGTGGAGGACCGAAATCGATGGGTCGAAATTCAAACCAGCACATTCAAAAATTGGGTGAACGAACAGAATGAAGAGTTGAGATGCGCGAATTTGATTGAGGATCTGCAGAATGGCGTCCTGCTCGTCAAACTGGTCGAATCGCTCAGGTATGGAACACAGTTTTGAATAAAAAACGGTGTTAGGTCGGGCCGTTGGCTAAAATGTTTGAAAACAGCCCAAACCATGCTGGCTACCTAAATGCCGCTGAAACCCGCTGAAAAACATCGATTCTGCTGGCGTTATCGTTCACAATGGCTCCGGTCTCAATGTGCGCACTGGCTGCGATCTCACGTAACCAATTCAGCCAGCTTGCTGCTGTTTCACGGAAGGTACATACAACAAAATTGCCATCAGTTTTGCTGCAGCGCTGCATGGAGCCAGCAAGTGCTAAACAATAAGCCGCGTGAAAACTAATAACTGATGCTTCACAGAAAAGCAAAGCAGAAAAATCGCTCAAACCTTTCATTCTCAGGAAAAAACGTTGCACCGGCAAACTCTACCGAAATGACCCGAACGAAATTCAGATGCTGATGAACATTCAAATGGCTCTGGATGCGTTGGTCGAGGACGGTGTCAAACTGGTTAACATTGGTGAGCGCAGTGAAACATTACGTTGAAAAGACGTGTCGATTTTAACACAATTCCTTTATGAATCAGGCAACTATGATATTATGAACGGCAACATCAAGCTTGTGCTGGGTCTGGTTTGGTGTTTGATTCTTCGATACCAGATCGCGAGCAAAACCAAAATACCGGCGAAGAAACTGATTCTGATGTGGATCCAAGCTGTCCTGCATGATTTGGAAGTGACCAATTTCACGAGGGATTGGAACAATGGGATTACGTTGAGGTACGCATGGCAATTTTGAGTTTTCGACGTTTTTGTTTGAAAATCGGGCCACAAATGCATTTTTTGCTGTTCATATTTGCTCTATTCAATCCGCATTGAACACTGTATAAAAAATGCTTCAGCGCCCTAGTGGAATACTGCCGACCAGGCACACTGCCTGAATGGAAATCGCTGAATCCTGATAATGGGTGAGTATAATGAAACCTGCCAGGACCCAGATTCTCTAGCTTTTGCAAAACTATTAAAATTTCTCAATGACGCTTTAGATTGCGTTTCAATTTCTCATATGCTCATATTGCAATGCGTGGGGGCTGCTGTACCCTTGAAAACCCGTATTCGAATAGTTACAAGCGACACACCCCGTCATAAATATATACATGGCAGTAATCAGGTTTAAACTAGTGATCTATGCAACATTATTGCATAATCGGAAATAAACATAAATTCGGGATTTCTAAAAATCATCGCTCTTTTGTATTCAACTTCAGGCTGGACAACTGTCGTCAAGCAGTGGGCGCGGCGCGTGACCACCTCGGTGTGCCTGCCATCCTGTCCCCAGATGACCTCAGCTCGTCCCAACTTGACGAATTGTCCTGTATGACCTACTTGTCGTATTTCATTCGACAGCACGGACCCGGCTATCAGGCAACGTTGAGACGCGTGCAACAGATGGTGCCGGAGGTGTCCGTCAGTAACTTCAAGGTGTGTGTAATGTGTACATGTTAGTTGCAGTAACTTATTTTTTACCATTTGGTTGATCCAGTTGCCTGTCAAACTTTCTGCTTGTCGCTGTTGGCAAAGCGCATGATAGGAGGCAACGAAGTGATTGGACCGGATCTGCCTGGGACACGGGATGGCTTTCCGCCTTTTGAAATTCACAAATGTCGCTTTTGACCATCTGCGTAAAGTTGTTCCCAGACAGAAAACACTGTTTACAGATAAAAACTATAAGCATCCCAAATTCAAAAAGGGTCACGAGATCCAGGCAGATTCGACCCAATTATCAAGTTGGATTCCGGCCATCCAAATCAGCGTGAAACATCACTCAACCCTTTCCCACTCTCTTAGACTGACTGGAACGACGGTTTGGTACTGTCACAATTGGTGGTCAATTCTGGCGGGCGTATTCCCGGATGGCCCCATATCAACAGGGACCCACCGGCCTGGGCCAGGAATCTCAATGCTGGTTGGTGTTGGCCTAATAAACTAATTAGCTTTAATTTAATTAATTGAGCCGCCTCAATTATAGCTTTCGATAAATTTCCGAGTTTTAATGCGAGTACACCACAAGCCCATATATTTTCTGTCGTCTTCAGCTCAAAACGCCGGCCGTGAGCTGGGCGTCAAACCGACGATAACGCCTGAAGAAATGACCGACCCCGATGTTGACCAACTTGGTGAAATTCATATATTGCCTGAAAATCAGGGGCACATTCTATTTAAGTCATAACCTGCATATTTCAGCCGTGATGGCGTACGTGGCGCATTTCTTCAATCTTGGCGTCGACCCTCGACCCCCGTCGACCGATGAAGACTTTCCACTTCCGTGCAGAGTTGAGCGTTTGTCGCGACAAAATTATCTGGTTAATCAACAGGTACACAAAATACATACATAAGCTGTGCGCTTTTTGAGAAGTGTTTTCGGTATTTTTGGGTACCACTGACCGCCTGGCTGATGTTTCACTGGCTCAGATGCCAAACCATCTCACATTTTTGTCACCATACACACAAACCCTTCCAAATCCAGTTCTGCATGCATTAAAAATGTACTGCGTGCATATACAGTACCGGGTGCAATTCTAGGCTGAAAGTTGAAGTCGCGTGCACGCGCGTGCGAAACAGTGCAAAGTATAGGCAAAAGTCGAAGTAACTTCGCGTGCACGCGCGTGCACGCACGTGCACGCGCGTGCACGCGAAGTTTTGCGCGTGCGCTGGCGTGCGCTCCCTATATTTAGCACTAGGAAGTCGCGTGCACGCGACTTCAACTTTCAGCCTAGAATTGCACCCGGAACTGTAGCTCTAGGAAACATCAGGTAGTTGGCTTACTGTCACGCTGTTGCGCGGCTTGCTTTGAACATATGCTTCCTCGACTAATGCCAAAAAACCTTTTTTACCTTGAAACATCAGCCAGTCAGCCATTGCAGGTCAACATCGACATCACCTTCCTAGACGACAGTGTCAAATTGGCTGATCTTCGTGCCGAAATGTCAGGTAACGCAGGTGCGCACGCCAAGTCACAACAAATGCAGCGTACAGTCAAAGGGGCAACGTTGTCGTTTGTGCCCACCGAACAGGGACAGTATACGGTCAGTGGACTGTATACATGCTTGTAAGATGATGTGTTTAGTTCGTCCACTGCAGTTATGATCGACTTAATGTTTGTTCCCAAACAGTCAATCCACTGTATGCGATTCAGCGACTTTTCAGTCCCGGAAGTTCAGAGGCCCGACCTTTTCAGACCCAGCTTTTTAGGCCCGGCCGATTCAGGCCCAGCATATTTATAGGCATAGGCTTAGGCTACAGCCTGAATCGGCTGGGCCTGAATGGCCGGGCCTGAACCTGAGCCCCGGGACTGTACAGTCGCACAATAAATCTATGTCGCTATGAAGTATGTAAACAAAGAAAATCTGGACCTTTCCTGTAATAGGTAATTATCGTTCCAATGGTCATGTTCAATCCGGTTTGGAATGAAAGGGGCACTGAATCCCTCCGACCACAAATGTCGACACAAAAATTTGGCAAGATTTCAAAAGAAAAGATTTTCATAACCGCCGGCCCAGATTGTACGAACCATCCTCTTGCTGTGTGTGACGCCCATTTATGTATGTATGTATCTGTACATACAGTAAATTGGTCCAGTAATCTCAATAATCAGTCAATTTATGGCGTGAGCTGATTCCAGGATTATGATTACGATCGACTTTGTATTTAACCTTGGATTATGTGTGGATCAAAGCAAGTGTCACGCAAAAGGTGTCATGATTACCTTTCCAAATAACCAGTACGCCGGATGAGTGTAAGTTGGGGATCTATGAACTCCATACATACATCGGCCCACTAGTGGTTGACTAGTGGTTGCACAACCAAAGGATGCTGCAAACTGTTGCCTGTTGTACCATAGGGCGTGGAACTATCTAAACATAACCAGCCCTGAATATAAACTGATGTGTAAGCGCTCAGTTTTCGTCTAGTGTAACGCGCACTACTTTCGTTTAGTGGCTCACCGATGCAAACAGGATACTGTTTGCACTTATATGATGCCAAAACGTTATGTTGGTGAGTATAAGTTTCCAAATTCGCTGCCGCACAGTAAAGTACGCCCCATAGTTAATGTCAGGTTCTAAACCCGAAATTCAACTTGTGAAACATTCGGACAGCCAACCCACACGCAGCTTGCCAGCCAGCCAGGCAGCTGCGCCTGCGCGCAATGTTTCAGAACCGCGCATTTGTGGCGTTCGCGTTTATAACGTGACATTGACTATGGGGCGTATTTTACTGTGCGGCAGCGAATTTGGAAATTTACTATACAACTAAAAGTGACCCGTTTCATTAAACGCATGCATTCAAACATGACCCTACATACCTGGTGATAGTTGGCTACACATTGACTGCCTATGTAAACTTTGAAATGAGGCAAGAATTACGATCCTGATTTTCAAGTTGAAGCCCACTTTTCTGGCAAATGACATCAATATAGAATGACAAAAATTTGATGCCCAAAACCCCACAACGCAATCCCATGTCGAGAATCGTAAACCTAACTGGTTCGGTTCACGTACACGCGTGTGTAGTGTGAGTGAGTACATTTGCATGCAACCATCAGTGTCCAATCAGCCAGCGCATCTAGCATGCACGTCATGAAAACGCATGCAGATATGGTAACATATGGGCATGTAGTCAGCAGTTGCTGTGTGAACATTCCACATACTGCTTGCATGTGCACAGAGTGCAATGCACACAGGTAACCCCGTGAATGCCTACTGTATGTATTCGGAATATTAGTGTCGCGCGCGTAAGTTCTTGATTCACAGCAGTTGCACATAATATTGGCGCCAAAGTTTCATATGAAAATCCATGCGCAAACTCAAACTGCCCGACACGCACGGCATTAAAATTCAGAACGATTCACGTTCACTCAAAAGTGCACCATGATGGTGTCACTTTATGGTGTATGACTGCTCATTCGTGAACCGATTGCCAAAAATATTTTTATGGACAGTTTACCTGGGGTGCTACTTTGCACTCACTGTACTGTGCACCCTACCACGCGCGCCGATGCTCTTTTCAAAACTTACACGCATCAAAACATGTTTTTCTTGCGTTTACTTCATTCATTACTATTGTTGTTGCACGTGATGTTCTATGTAACATGTTCAAGCAGATTTTGTGGCACATTTTTATGCATTCCTGTAACCTCCAGAACATGAGAAAACTACTGTATGCAGTTTTGGTTTATGAGCCTCATCCAACTGGATAGCTTTTGTATAAGTTTTCATCGAAAGCGCGTGCACACATGGCTGTTTGTAGTATCGTGTCAATCACAAAATCGGTATGCAAGTTGTTATTGTGTAACCGATCCCAAAACGTTCACACCACCACAATTATATTTGGGTCAACTTTTTGCGTGTCGAGGCGTATTTTACAAAAACACAAAATTCTCATTGATGCCCGGCCCCTAATCCTGAAAAAGAGCCGTGTGAATGGTACAAATTGTAATGTTGTTCATGAAGGCAACACGTCTGTTAAACAACCCCTTGGCGATAACTGCGGGGCATCTTTTAACGCAATTTTTGTCAAATCCGATTTCAACGCCATGTAGTTTGTTATCTTTTTTACTTATCTCCCTGATCTAGTGATATACTGTACTATTAGGACCATACGTAAACATGCATACGAATATCTTGACCTTACAAAGTCGTATGCCCGTTGGTTTACACAGCTTTTTGTCATCATTCTTCGGAATTGTGCTCTCGTCTGATATTCACACTGACACACTACTGTCACTGAATATCTGAATAGAACCAATTTAAGAAGAGGGTCTACTGCTGCAGGAACCGTTTAATGATTCTGATCGTGAACAGCAGTGTTCCTTAAGTGGTTTTTGCACATAGATCAATCAATATCGGTTCCATGCAGTCTTTCCCACGTCATAATTGTTCCTCATTACACCATATACTATTCATAGTTCCTCATTGTTTTCCTCCCACAATTTGTTCTCTCTGACGCACCTGTTGTTTGAGGGTTGACTGCCTGTTGAACAAAAAAAATGGCCGATAAATCCTCAATAAAAAGTTTAGGCTTCTACTTCTGTGTGGCCGATATTCTAACCACATTTCGAACACAAAAATATCTTATCACACCTTTGTCGCCTTCGGCCCGTCCCCAAAATACTTATGCGCCACGAAAGAAAGTAGATGTCATACATATCAGATAAATGCAGTGGCTAAATATCGGCGTTGTAGCCCAAAATCACTGCCAGCGTTTTGCATGCGCGTGTGCGTTGAATGCAGTCTGTCCGACGATTTCTAGTCAAGGTCCTTTGCAACCTTGTACAAATACCACGCAGCCTTTTTCCTGTGTGGCTGCGGGCAGACACAGAAACAGAGTATGGCATGCAGTAGTATCGTCCCTTGCATGCGTGTACCATCAATGATCGAAAAATATTCGTTCACATGTCGTGTGCGGTGCATCTGGAGGCATACTATACTTTTTGCGGTACGCACGCCTTCAGCCGTGAGCAGTTTTGACCTTCCTGGCATTTCTGCCGACGTGCGGACAGAATAGCGAAGAAAAAAGAAAATCAACACCGGTGGTGAAATCTACAGTTTCATTTCAGTTTGTATTCAATGTTTTTACTGGCTCCTGAGAAACTTTTATCGCTCTACATGGGTTAATCGCAACTTAAAGCTAACTTGGACCAAAAAAGGCCAGGCTTGGTGACTTTTCAAGACGTGAGAACCCCAGGTGGCTTTTCCGTGCCAAATTTTTCCTCGCTGTTTCAACTCTACCGTAAAAAAAGTGCACTAACGACCATGCAACAGCTCAAACAACGCGAAACGCGCCTGGCGACAGTAACGACTATATTTATATTTTACGGCCGTTTTTTTACTTCTCGTAGATTTTTGAGCTTTTTTTCGCTTGCATATTTGTGCACCACTGCGAAGTATACTAAACTGTTGCATATGCCCTTTATGGAAGATCAAATTATGTCTTTTTATTAGGCTTTTGGAATATTTCTTCGATAAGTCATCCAAAATTTGTAGGCATCTCAATTTTGGTAGAACTCAACATTACGATATGTGTTGTGTTTGTGTCTCTATCAACAGTAAAATTTACGCCCGTTGACTCCTGCATTTTGAATACAGTACAAATCGTACAGTCTTGGTTTGACAAACAAATAAACTAATATTCTGAACATAACGCTTGGCGCAGAGCCGGTGGACCATGACATGACAGGCTCCTCAGTTTAAAAGTGTGTGTACTCAGTTTTGAAACGATCTGACATTGAGTTATATGTGGTCTTGCATCGTCTTGACTTCACTCTAGATAAATATTGAGCCTCTTATGAGATTACCAATGTACTAATAGTTTCTTTTACATTCATTCACGTCTGTGTGTTGAGAACGTATGTATATCGTTGGATCCTTCGTGAGATGAAATCAACGTGCTATTATTTTCACAAGTTTCCGAACTACAAATCTTATTAGATTGATTCTGTTGTAGGTATAGTTCCTGAGTCGCAGATAACTGGCCCAAAAAATAGCTGCACTATGCCAGCGCTGTGTAAATATAGACGCTCCATCAGTTCACTATGAATGGCAACCACGAACCATATCATGCAACACTATTCAGAATTGAGTTATTCAGTCAAAAACCAGATCACACCTATCAGTCCTCGTTCCATTTCCAGATCCGTCTATACTGTTTCGGCCGTGAATTGCCCGTCAGCCCGTTACACATCGACGTCGCCCCCCTGCCCCCCACTCCCCAGCCCCCCATCCAAATATACCCACGACCACCCCCCCTCGTGAAATCCACCACACCCAGCCCCCGCCCTCCCAACAGCAGAATGGTGCTGCCACCGGAGGCGCATACCCCGACGCTGACGTTTGCCGAGCTCACGGAGCCAATGGCTGTCGGGTCACTGGTGGAAGTGGCGGTAAGTTGGGGGGGGACACCACGAAAATAAAAAGTTGATTGGGGCAAAGATGAGTCCACCAAGATTGTTACTGATTGTGTGGTACGAATGTTGTCTGTCGACTTGTCGTTCTCACAGGTGTTGACTGACTGAAACATCATGAGACACGAAAGAAGCTGAGTAACGCATCGACATGCTGTGTTTGAAGCAAACTGAAATGAACACCCATCAAACTAATCATGTTCAACACGTGATGACAATTCATATGAAAAGCGAATTTTAGAAAGTACAAAATACAAAGTTCTGCCGTCCGAACAAGCAATTTGCGATTGCGCAGTGATGCCTCAACCAGACTAGCGAAATTACGACTTTCATAAAAAAGCGCCAAAGTAATGGTGTGTGTGTGTGCATTTAGTGATTATGTAACATGCAACAACGCAATCTCACTTGCAGCTGGCTGTCAGAAACTAAATTGCTCGTATGACACATCAAATTGGAAAAGAGCGCTCGCTTTGTTGCGAACACTTTTGGCATTTTCTGAAGTGTTGACTGACATTTTACTCTCCCATGCGCTCGCGCCGCACTTTTTTGCGTTGAAAGATGTGTTTGCATGACCTGGGCTTCAGCACGCTCATGTACCTACGCGGTTTTTCCCATGTTGACTTTGAAAATTGTCAACATTTTTTCGACTTTCTTTTATCTGATCTTCGGGTTTTTTTTGGAAATTTTCAATTTGGTTTTCGCTGTAGTCTTCCGTCAGAGTTCGTACGAATATCCGAAATTTTGATCTAGTACACCACAGTTACTATGACAACCTTCAGTTGATCAGTGATCGAGTTTGAAAACACCATGGTTCACATTTTTACCAAGGTTTTGGCAAAAATGGTACTACATATTTGAGAAAACATAAAACTTTCGAAAATCGTAATATATCGCGTAATATATAAGAAAAAAATTCCGCATACAAGTTTGCATGCGATCCTAGACTGGCTTCTTGGTTGCACGCATTTATGCAAATTTAACGATGGACACATAACCGTAAAAGCGCAAGAACTGACGGTTTTTCGACACGGTTTTATTAGCGGCAGGTGCCCTCTCCAAAGTCTGGGCACGGCAATTCGTGTAGTTGTTTTTCAATATTTTGATATTACCCTTGGTTGCGCAATATGCGCGATTATGTGCAAAATCAACTGCTAAAAATTATTTTTTTGGCTCAATACTGAATTTACATTAGATTGCGTTCATGTGACCAACCTGACCTAGCGCTGGGCCTCAGCCCAAACCTATGTATTCTAAGGCCTAAGCCTGGGTGGTTAGGCTTGAATGGATTCGCAAACCTAAGGCTTTTGCTATATCCGACTTTTCAGATCAACGCACAAGGTCGGACTGAAGGGCAAGTGTCAGTGGAGGCGATTAGTCCCAGTGGTGCCCAAAGACAGTGCCAGGTGGCGCATAGCGGCAGTCGTTTCACAGCCACTTTCACGCCGGACGAAATTGGTATGTTTCTATTTTTTTTTGTTTTTCGCTCATTATTCCCTTATTTTGTATTTGGTAGAACGGTTTCAAGAGCATTTTTATTACTATTTCTTCTTATTGACTGGCCGCTATTTTGTTTTTTCGGTCCTTTGTTCAAGTTTAATGCATGATTGTTATATGAACGGTTTTTGACCGCATGGGTGTCTGGACTGATACAGCATGAGTCTATAATTTGCAAATTTATGGGCATGATTATCACTGGTATTGCCACAGCGACACCACCTGACACTGTGCATTTGTCCTGCGGAAATAATCCACCATAGCATTTATGTGCGGTCGATTTTTTGCTGGCTTGATTCCCATTTTTCGCTTTGCATTTTCGTCACATGGTGTCCTCTATGGATTTGGCCACCAAAATATGACATTTATTATGCCCAAGTTACGCCCAGGGTTCATCATGGCAACACGCATAAATGACCCCCCCCCTTATTTTTTCAACGCCACTTATTTCCCCACCCTTTTTCAGGCGAGTGGGCGATCGGTATCCGTCTCGACGGCAGCCATATTCGAGGCAGCCCGTTCGCGTGTCAAGTCTTCGACCCGAATATGGTTAACGTCTATGGTCTGGATGTGGGTGTCGTTGGACAGGAGCTCAAGTTCAATGTCAATGCTGGCAGGGCCGGACATGGAGATCTGAAGGTACGCGGCTTGTTTGATGTTTCACGTTTTTTTTGAATTGGAGGTTGTCTTGTGTCGCTTTGGTCGGGGTTCTCTTGCTGTTCCATCCCTATACGTGCATTTGGTTGTGAACTATAGTAGCAGCCATACGTATGTGCAAGCAATGGTTGAGTTTACCATACGTATGTATTCACTACTCTGTGGGCCATATTTTGTGAGAGTTTTTAAATTCTACGTATCTTCGATCACCATAAAAGTATGCCTCTGATCTACGCAATAACGTTTACGCTGGTCAAGAAATTCGTAAATAATCGAGCTTGTCGCTATATACCGGGTATACTGCGTACCCAGCTGAACGCGTCAGGTCAAATCGTGGGATCATTTTATATTCCGTATGGCAGAGTTACGCAAAACGTCGCCACCAGAATAACAATCGCCGTTCGACTTCAATTTCTGACTGACAAAACTGACTGACCGTCACTCATTGACAGTCACTGTCCATTTACAGGTCGATGTCTACCACCACGGTCGATCCATTGCCACCTTTGTGCGCGAAGACCAACCAGGCGTGTACACCGTCCACTTTACACCCGATGGAGCCGGGCAGTACAAAATACACATCTACTACAATCAGATTGAGATCAAAGGTCGGGGTCCAGTCACTAGCGGCTGTAACTATGTATTTTTGGTGTGTTCTCCGAACAACTATTTTGCGGGGCGGAATTGGAAGAGTTTCGTCAATGTTCCTCGTCGCCACAAAAATGTGTTTTCGTAGCGCGTGCTCAGCCTCGGATTTCATTTTCGAGTTCCAATCTAAAATAAGAACAGTTATGCCACGTATATCTGGACAAAGAATACTAGTGTCCTGCGCATAAAGCACTCGTCAAAAACTTTTGACACCTCGCCCGTCAGTGAAAACAGGCCAAACCGGGAAAGACTCACTGCTGTTTACATCATTGTGACTACAATGAGTAAACGATCAACAAAGTCAACCTGGTTTGCATTGTAGTGCCGCTATACGCAGACTATCATTTCAATAAATACTAATACGCAAAGCATCAATATTCTGGAATGTCATGAAAGGCAGCTGTCACAATTTTAGTACCCGACTTGACTGCCAAACCAAAAACAGGGCACGTCAACAAGCAGCATTATTGTATGCCGATAATAGTGATAAGCTACGCCAACACGCTCCCGATTTTTATTATTCTGGCGCATTCCTCAGATACCGGACTATCTATGCTTAAAATGGTTGCAGCTAAAAAAGTTGCTGGTTATGCAAAAGGTTTCAGAGTCAGCCCCAAAACCAAAGTGGTGCGTTTTTATCGCATGTTATTGCGACGCACTTTTACACCAGGGAGACAATTTTACGGCAGTCTCTTTTCCGGAGCCGGAGACAAAATCTGAATTGCACCAAATTAAAGCTTTTGAAACCGCTGTGGAGGCATGTCCGATATCAGGCCGTGGTCCTGACTGAATTGTTTTCCGCAGTATCCAATTTAGTGTCATGAATTTTAAAAAAATGTTGCAGCCGATGTAAAGATCCGAAAGTCTGCCGCCAATTCTGAAACATCAGCCTGACTCACCTTTATGATTCAGGCTCACCTTTCATTCTCGATATTGTCGACGCGAGCTCGGTGTCGGTCTATGGTGACCAACTGAGAATGGCATCCGTGGGAAAACTGGCAACATTCATGATCCACGCTGTGGGCGCGGACAGCAAGGATATTACGGTCGCTGTGACAGGTATGATCAACTTGGTATGATATATGTTGTGTTGCGCTTGATTTCCCCGCCAGTTTGTTACTTTTGTGTTCTTAATTTTCAGCGTTTTATGTTTTGTCTATCGTTTCCGTTGAGCATGCTTTCAGTCCCTGCCTTGACTTGCATACGCTGTGAAACATCATTCAGCTTGATGTCTGATGTCTCACAGGGACCAACGCCGTGAACAACATCGTTCCTTATGTTCCTTCATAAAATTCACATTTTTCATTTCCGGATTCACATAGGCTTATTGATATGTAATCAACTCAGATCATCAACAAAAGTCGTCAACAACTCACCTCGAATGCCATGCATTACATCTAGCGCTCACTCACAGCTGTTTTCAGTTGACGATCTTAGTTGACCACATATCAATTAGCCTTCACTTGGCTTTCTAGCTCTGCTTCACTTCACAACATGCTGTATTTCATGCTTGCAATATCGTCTGTCTGTTTATCTTTCACTCTCTTCATTCCCCCTATGTGTGTGTGCAGGTTGTGAATGTGTACGGATCTATAATAGTTCATAATCTTTTCGATTCAGGCAAGCTTAGGTCCATCATTGTCCAATAATTGACGCTACATTGTGTCCCCGTCCCCTATGCCATGTCGGGTCGTGAAACATCAGGTATGCGGTAAGTGCACAAGTCCTGTTTGTTTGTTTGTGAGTAACAATCAGAGTTCATGATTTGCATTGGACTTATCAATAGAGATTTGTGAAAATCACGAACTTTGATTCCGCTCATTTTCGTACATCATTCGTTTGGCCGTTTTTAGCAGCTAGACAATTATAGTGTCCGGCGCCGGCGTGTAACATACTGGGCCACATATTCACAAAACTACATTCTTCAAATGACGTGTGTTCTACGTGCGTGTTACAGCACGTACTCTACGCTCTGTTCGCGGATGCGTAGAATTCTTTCCCACATCCGGAGGGAGGGAATTGAGATTTGTAAATATGCGGCTCAATGCATCGCATCAATCACATTATAGTGTTTTGATAATGTGACGAATCACATGACAGAAATCAGTTATTCCCTTCCAAAATCAATCCCAATCTGCAGCACCGTCCGGCAAGAAGAAACGCGCGCAGGTCGTGTCGCTCGCCGATTCAACCTACCGAGTTGAATGGAAGCCAATCGAAGCTGGTCAGTGGCGGGGAATTTTGAAAAACACTTCTGCTGATGTGCTCTGGTTTTGTGATCGTTCGGGTTCAATCTTTTTTCAAGTCAACATGGCCTTAGGAAGAACATTGGGTCCTTCGCCATTTCAAAAACTACACTTGTCAGCAGCTGCAAGCATCAACCGTCGGTCGTGCAGGTTTAGCGATCATGGTATTTAGGGATTGCCTCCCAACAGTTGATCAACGCGCTACATTACTCATTTTATATACGATCCACCCCCACCACTCCATCCCTACTGAATCAATCGGGACGGGAGCCGACTTTTCAGTATTCAATTATTCACCAAAGAGTGGCTGCGGGCAGACTGGCGTTGGCCGAGCTGCCGCCCACACGTCACACTTTGCCTGATTTCACAAGGCCAATCACGCAACATGAATTCCCTGATCATTCAAGGCGAGCACTTCATCGACGTCCGACTGTACGGTCAATCGATCGCCGACAGTCCGTTCGCGTGCAATGTTGGTGACCCGGAACTGGTCACGATTCGCAACATGCCCGGCAGGATTGAACAGAACGAACTGGGCGATACGCAACAGTTCGAAAGTTGGTTCCGGTTGTCCGGACTTTGATTGATTCATTGTTTTGACATTGTGAGACGTCAGCTACATACCTGGTCGATGCGATTTGGTGTTTCACTAGTTTTTAGAGCAGTTTCGGCGTCCAGACTTAAAATTGTTTGTATTGATAGGTGGTCCAACCCAGATCGTTCACTCACACCGGAATGTCACTGTATTATTGCTCGCGCTCACTCAGGCCGGCTTTCAGTTGACGACTTTAGTTGATCTGAGTTGGCCACATATCAATTAGCCGAAAGCGTAGTCAATTGATTTTCCGCATTGTATAGCTTATCGCTGACTGAGCTTCGGCACAGAAAAGAAAAATGAAATCTTTCACAAATCCATAGTCCAGGAACCATGCACAAAGTTGAAAATTTCGTGCAAATTTCCAGTCGACGCGACGGCGGCCGGTTCGGGCAATCTCGAGATTATGATCAACGGCGGTCGTGTGGCGTGCAAGGTGCACGAAATGGGCACCCGTCACTACATGGCCACGTTCGTCGCAACGCAACCCGTCACGCACGTGGTCGAAATGCGATTCAATGGGGAACACGTCAAAGGTCGGCGTCGTCGAGAAGCGTTTGGTTTATGAACAGGCTGTGAAACATCAGCCAGCTGGCAGCATTGGCTCATGTGTCACACAAAGCTGGTGTCTAGCGGTGTGGAGATGCACGGCTAACTCGTCCTTCATAGGGTGCGTGTACATCTTCCGAAAAAATTTTGTCACATCCATTGCAACGTTCCTGTGTGCTCTTTCTCATGTTCTGTTCCGATCCACATTTTCCCTGACTGTGCTCCAATAGCTCATTATCAGGCGGTGCACCTAATTTCAAGATCTGGGTCAGTCATCAGTTAGGAACAGTTTGCATTCTTGTCATCCAATAATAGACACGATCAGCAGCAATAGTAATATACAGGCATGTACACATCTTTTATAAGCCAGTCTAACCAGACGACGATATTTGTGGCGTCAAAATTATGAATTCGTAATCAAACGTTCACGCGTCATTAGGAATTGTGCAACCGCAACGACATTTTCGGGGATATATTCGAGATTGAGATACAACATCTGACGTCGTATGCTGTAATCATTGTTCGACCACCATTTTTACAGCCAGCGGTTGATGCATATATCAGCGCACATTTATGCAGATTTGCCAGGTGCTTTGCTGTTCATGCGCAGTTGCATTTCGCAGATGGTGGACCTATACAATATTGCGCACACAAAATGCGCAACTCTATTGCGCACCAGCAATCAAGATGACTAATTTCGAGAGAGAGAGAAGTATATAGGCAACAGAATGCCAACAATTACGAATGCAGGTTGAATTTCGCGTTCTAAAACGACATTTTCATGAAATCCGCTCACTGGTGACCTACTGAGATATGAATATCCTGTTGTAATACACAATTGCGTATTCGAGTAGCTACACGCCACTGCAATGGTTGCACATTTCCGATTGTGCTTGTGTGCATGCTGTTTGCGCACACAGTGATTTGTTGTAATTTCAAAGTGCTGCATTCTGAACTGCACACAACAAGCGCTCCACGTACGCCTGTTCACAGCATTTTTTACCCACGCGATTA